>JBBPBX010052528.1:11709-24178 GCA_038048925.1 Garcialebias charrua
ACTTCCGGCGCAAGTCATCTACCGGTGTGTTTTGCTGTGAAATACATGCCGGGACAACAGTTAATTTCCTCTCATTTTTTTTAAAAATTTTTTGGTTGTTTCTTGCTGGGTTAGAGGGTGTTACAGCCGGGTATACGTTTGAGCAAAGCGCTGTTGTAAACGTGAAGGATTTATCTCCATCAAAGGAGCTGACAGCAGCTCCTTCCTCTGTCTGAGTCTGGCTCGGACCTGCTCTCGAAGACGTCGCGCTCCAATCAACTTTATTCGGTAAACAAAATATTCTATATAAATCATTTTGTGAAACAATGTCAGAACAATATCAGAGTATAACCGTCTGTTTAGTAGCTTTTTTTTCATGATTTAGCGTCTCTACTGCTGTGGTTAGCTGTGGTTAGCTTAGCATGTAGCTACTTTACATGCTAACTTCCACACGGTAACACTCACAACAAATGTCTGGTTCTGGTCAATGTTGTGCCTGGACTTTTTTTGGCTGTTATTTTAGTTAAACTGTTATTTAGCTGGTTAGATATGATTGAGACAGTTTACACATATTTTTTCCCAGACAGACCAGGTCAACAATGACAGCAGGCCTGAAAACCTGACCCGTCATTAAACCAGTTATTAAAGCACATTTAAAATAATGATGTGAATTAAAGAAGAGAAAAGTGCATATGGAGCTACATTTGTACTAAAATGTGAGTAAATAAAGCATTTACTTAACAAATCTGTCATTAAATAATATAACTATGTGTGTTATACACACATGTGTTTATATTATTTATATTATTTATATATATTTATATTATTTAATGACAGATCTGTTAAGTAAATGCTTTATTTACTCACATTTTAGTACAAATACTGTACTGTACACACTGTCTAAGACAAGTTTTCTTTTTCTACTTTACAGAAGAGTGAAGGGCCGTGATCCATCCAGAGATAAGATTGTACACCTGGTTCCAGTTTCAGATCCTAGACCTGGGTCCAGTCTCAGATCCTAGACCTGGTTCCAGTTTCAGATCTACACCTTGGATTCCTGAGGAGTTGGCTGCAATCGGACGGTTCCACATGAACAGGAATCTGTTCCAGTTTGCTGGTCTCCATCATTGCTTGTTGAAGTGTTTTTGATCTGAGCCAATTCATTTTCATTAAGACAAAACCACCCACAGTTCTCATATTGTATAGTATTCAGTTTCAACTGTTTTAAATGTATAATTATAGCTTTTATTCTGAACTTTGTCAGTCTCCTGGATGAGGAAACTTATAAGCAAAATGAATGTTTTATGTTTTGCACATGTGAATAAAAAACTACACTGGCCAAAAAACAATCAATACTTTTAGTTTTTATTTATGTGTATTAGAATGAGTAGTAGGGGTGACATCACAATGAAACTTCTTCACATTATTAGACATTAAACAGTGTATCTTAATTATTGAAATATCAACAAAAAGAACAAATGTAAATGAACAGCAGATTTATTTATATAAGATTTTATTTTAACTCATTTGTTGCTGTGTACGACTACACAAAACTTCTGGACCAAGTCGAGTTTCCATCCATCTCCTGGGAGTCTGCTGGTGATTGAAGATTGCACAACCTGAGAGAGTACCTTAACAGAGAAATTTTTAGATATGGAGTAAATAATTTAATAATAATAATAATTAATTCAATTTATAACGCACTTTTCATTACTGAAAATCTCAAAGTGCTACACATACATTGAATGCTACACACATTCATAAACCGGTGGCGGCAGACTACCATGCAAGGTGCTTTCCAGTCCTACCGGGAGCAACTCAGGGTTAAGTGTCTTGCCCAAGGACACAACGACACATGGTGCGGGTCCCGGGAGTCGAACCGCCAACTTTCCGATCGGGAGACGACTGCCCTTACCACTACGCCACGGCCGCCACCTTCTATGTTTCTCTTTTGTATATAATATATTTGCGCTACACTATGAATGTTTTTGTTGAAAAGCTTATGTAATAGTGTTCGTATGATGCAATCAACTGTAAAATGGCTTCTTTTTTTGTTTTATTCAACCACAGTGTAACAGGTTCTTCAAATGGCAGCACATCATTTTCTCAAAACAACAATGTACATATTTGATATTATCATGTCTTTGAAGATTGCAGAAAATATAGAACTACTTTATCATCAACTTGTTAATTAATTAAACAGCATGTGTTTCAACTTTGTACATTTTACTTGTGACATTTTCAACAAATTTTCTATTAAATGTCTGCTTTCATTCACAGCACAGACGAACTCTGACTATATTAATGTCTGGCTGTGATCTAAATATTCTGATATCCGGATAAGTGATGTACCTTCCACAGAATAGCTGTGTCCAGTCAGCCTGTCCATGAGCAGTGAGATAAGACGTCAACTGTGCCTCACCTGTCAATGCTCACGGACTGAGCAGTGACAGGTGAGGCACAGTTAACGTCTTATCTTTGCAGCTTTTTAAAACATTCTTGGAATGTATCCACCTCTGATGTGCTGCCATTTACGTGAGGTAAAGGAAACTTTTGTGTAAAAAAATTAATAAATCGCTAGCAAGTATGTTACCCCACAAACGTAAACAACAGCGCGGGACTGCGGGCGGAAGTAAACTACCGGCTTCCGCTATGAATTATGGGTAGTGGTGCGAAATCGGGAATAAGGTGAATAGCTGGAAGGTCTGTTCTTACATAGAACTAGAAAACCCCATTATAAATAGAAATACATATTTAATCGTTCTTAAACTTTTAGCATAATATTCACACACCATTATTCACACTATTAACACACATTTCATCTCCTTTATCTACAAGTTCAGTCTATCTGGTTTCACAACCCGTCCCCCAGACCTGGTTCTAAGAGTCGATGAAAGTTCTGGAAGGCTCTGTTATGGAGGTTCTTCCAGACTCTGTTGAACCTATTCTGGATCAACATCCCCTTCCAGTACTTCTGGCTCTGTCGAAGGCTCCCTGGCAACCAAATGACAACAATTTCACCTTATCGGTCCATGGGGTCCTTTCACAATGTATGAGCGTGGAGTATAATGAGTGGTTATCACTGCTCCGCTTGTGCCTTGATCTTTAATCCACACACCTTGTCCTGAAGTCAGTTTGCTAAGAACTCTTGCTCTGTGGCGTGAATCATACCTCTCTGCATCTTTTATCCTTCTCTCTTTTTCTTCTTGAGCAACAATTTCACCATTTGGAAGAAGTCAAAGTCAAAGTCAACTTTATTGTCAGAACTGCAATATGTACAGGACATACACAGGGCCGAAATTGCGTTTCTCTCAGTCCCTCGGTGCAACAGTAACCATCTAAACACTAAACACTAAAACATTTAATAAACATAAGCATAAAATAGTAAAAAAAGTGTAACACTGTCCTGAGTTTTTTCATAATAGTATAAAAGTATGAAAATTTACACCAACACTGAAACACCAAACACCCCTAAAACACCAAACACCCAATGAACATAAGCATAAAATGAAATAATAAAAGTGTAATACTGTCCTGAGTTTTTGCATAGTAGTATAAAAAGTATAAAACGTATATCTATAAAATAAACTGAAGTTTCTAGCGTTGACATTTGCAAAGAGTGGCACAGCAGCATATGAGTTAATGTACACAGTACATGTATATGTATTATATGTTTAGTGTTTCAATGTTTAGATGTTTACTGTTGCACCGAGGGACTGAGAGAAACGCAATTTCGGTCCTGTGTATGTCCTGTACAGTACATATTGCAGATCTGACAATAAAGTTGACTTTGACTTTGACTTTGACTTTTATGAGGTAGTTGATGTTGGTATATAGGCAAAGTGGCATATGAAGTAAGGCACATAAGGCACATTTGGCATCCTTAGATAAGGCTAGTCAGAGAATGCTGTATATGTATCTGCAGTAGTGTAGATAAAAGTAGTGTAAATGTAAACAGTAATAATAAATGTAAAGCAGTAGTAATAAATGTAAACAGTATTAATAAATGTAAACAGTGAATGTAAACAGTAGTATGACTATAGGCAGTAATGTAATACAAACATTAGTGCAAATATGAGAAGTAGTGCAAACTGAATGAGCACATGACCGAGAGTTTAGTGAATAACCCGTTTGATGACACAGAGTCCAGTGTTAAAAACTTTGTGTTGAGTGGTAATGTGTGAGAAAGTTTTTTGTGTTAAGGCAGTTCAAATGGGAGGGGAGGCAGAGCAGGCAGAGTGTTTAGCATTCTGACTGCCTGATGAACAGAGCTGTCTCTCAGTCTGCTGGTTCGAGCCTGGAGACTCCTCAGTCTCCTCCCTGATGGAAGAAATGGCCTCAACGAAGATGGAAGTGTCAGCACAGTTGTATGAAGTGGGGCAGCACGGTGGCGCAACTGGTAGAGCTGCTGCCTCTCAGCGAGCAGGTCCCTAGTTCAAATCCCAGTCCGGGGGCCTTTCTGGGTGGAGTTTGCATGTTCTCTCCGTGCATGCGTGGGTTTTCTCCAGGTGCTCCGGTTTCCTCCCACAGTCCAAAAACATGCATGTTAGGCTGATTGGTAACTCTAAATTGACCCTGGGTGTGAGTGAGACAGGTCCCTCTTGTAAATGAGTCCCTATGGCTCAACGAGGCTAGCCTGTATAAATAAAGGTTGGTTGAATGAATGAAAAAGTCTTCTTCCCATAAGAAGTTCTGCTGGGCTGTATCCATTCCAAAGTGGTGTTGCTCTGTAGGCGAGTAATGCGAGCTACGGATCAGCTGCTTTTTTCAACAAGTTCTTTACTGTTTTAGAGAGAGAGAGAGAGAGAATTTATTGTCATTTGCACCGCATGTAGTACATGTGTTGAAAACGAGATTATGTACACAGGGTCCCAGTTACATCCAACAACAAATGCAAGAGAAATACAATAATAACATCTAGGATTAACTGAGAGAGACATCACATCAGCTAGTAATACACTAAGCCCTAATGTAGTAGAAAAACATCAAAAAAATTTGGAACATCAAACTCTTGATGAAGATGGCTGACGTGGCAGACGTGGCTGTAGCTCGCTCCTCCGGTTCTCCGGCGTTTGTTAGAGCTCGCTTAAAACCATGCATATATAGAACTACTGAGGATAAAATCATCGTAGAGGATGAATTTCTACACTTTCTCTCGATCAAACTTAAAACTCTGAGCCAGGATGAGATTGTTTTGTTGGCTGTCAACACTTTTGGCTCAGACTGGATAGAAACATCAAAGAAGACGCTGTTTGAGCTTTGCACTTCTTCTCAGCGTAACATCTCACATAAAGGAGCTCAAAAGGATATCAACAATGTGAAGGCCTGCCTCAAAGTGTTAAACGAATGCGGGGACAACATTCCCAGGTTTGTGTCTCATTACCTGGACGAGTTGCCTCCGGTGACTTTTTCCAACATGGATGTCTGTGGCTTGTTGCATAAAATGGAACAGCTCCACGTTGCAGTATCTGCCATGAAGCAAACACTTCAAGTTCAGACTGAAGTCAGTGAAGGTCTTCATGATGTCACAGCTGACCTGCGAAGCCGGGTGTCTGCTCTGGAACAACGCGCTGAACAACGCGCTGAACAAGGATGTGGAAGCCGGTCTGATTCGGTGAAGGAGAAGGGTGCAGCGGACATGGATCTGAACGCTGCCCTGGATGTGGAGGAACACCGTCTTCAGGGCCTGGATGGGGATTCCCTCTCAACTGTGAAGGGAGATGCTCCAGCGTTGTTTACTGGAGAAACTACGTCATTTCAGGGATCTCCCAAGTGGAGCCAGGTCGTGAAACGGCCCCCCCGACAGCACAAAGATCCTGCTGCTGTGAAGACGACGTCTCACTCTGGCCCTTCCCTGAGACGCAGGAAAGCTGGACAAACTATTGTTGGTACTGGACTCTCCGGGAACATCAAAATGGTAAAAACAAAACTGGTGAGTGTTTTTGCCTCTAAATTCTCACCTGACTTGGATGCGGAAACGCTATGCGTTTATCTTAAGGACAAACTTGGGCCTAATGTTACATGCCAGAGAATCACTACTGTTAATACCAGGTATGCCTCATTCAAGGTTTCTGCTGAATGTAGTGACGTGGCTGTTATGTACAACCCAGAGCTTTGGCCTGACGGAACTAATGTGAGAAGGTTTTTTGAGCCCCGCAAAACTGTCATCGGTGCAAATGCTACCCCTCCTTCCATGGATATATGCGAGCCTATTGCTGGCATGAGCACAAAATCATAAATATTTATGGACATTAAAGTCATCTCTTACAACTGTCGTGGCCTGCGCTTAGGGCAGAGCGCAGATGATAAAGCTCGCCGTCTGGTTGTCGACCAGTTGTTGATGAAATGTGACATCTTATGCTTGCAAGAAACCTTTTTAGCCAAACAGGATTTAAAAGGACTAAACTCTATTAATGACAGTTTCCTGGGTGCTGGAGAATCTTCTACTGACTTCAGTTTGGGAATTAAAAGAGGAAGGATACCAGGAGGAGTGGCTATATTATGGAAAAAAAGCCTGGACTCAGTGATAAATGTCATTAGATTAGATTTGGACTGGTGTATTGCAGTACACGTGAAACAGCATGACAAAGAATTTATTATTTTAAATGTCTATGCTCCATATGAATGTCATCATAACGAAGAAGAATACCTTAGTAAACTTGCTTATATTAGCTATTTTATGCAAAATGAGAAGTCTAAAAGTATTTATGTTATGGGGGACATGAATGCAAACATCTCAGATAAAAATTCACTGTTTGCTAAACACCTGAATCATTTTTGTACAGATTCTAATCTAATACTGTCAAGTAAAGAATTTTTGCCAGCTGACAGTTACACCTATATTAGTGAAGCCTGGCATACTACGTCTTGGTTGGACCATTGTATCACTACAGCAGATGCTCATGCTGCTTTGGTATACATTAATATCTTATATAATGTGTCCACTGTTGACCACATCCCCTTTGAGCTGGCAATTAGATTTGATTATATACCTGCAACTGTAAATGTGGACAATAATCAAATTCAGACACGTATAGACTGGTCTTCTTTATCTGAGGAACAAATAGACCATTACTATGCCCAAACTGATCATTTGTTATGTGGAATTAAACTACCTAGAGAGGCGGTTGCTTGTACAGACTGTAACTGCTCTAATTTTGGACATAGAACCGATATAACTCAATTTTATTCTGACATAACTGAAGCGCTACTGGGGGCTAGCCTGCCTTATAATAAAAGTAACGTAAAGATTAAAAATAAACCAGGTTGGAACACATACGTGTCTAAATACCACAGTGAAGCCCGCGAAGCTACCACCAATTGGGCTCTAGCAGGTAAACCCAGGCAGGGTCCTATCTTTGAACACAAAAAGCTGTCTAATGCAAAATACAAATATGCATTACGCTTCATTAGACGGAATGAGCAAACCATGAGGGCTGATTCCTTGGCAAAAAAACTCATAGGAAAGGACACAAAAGCATTTTGGAAAGAGGTTAAATCTATAGGAAATAATAAATCCACTCTCCCTTGCACTGTCGATGGTGCCTCTGGGGCAAATATGATTGTAGATTTTTGGCAACAACACTACAGCAAGATATTTACCTGTGTTCAGAGTGAACCCTTCCATGTTGACAAGGTTAGTACTGCAGAAACTATCAAGTCACATGAGGTCTATCAAGCAATTGAAGAACTATCTGTAAATAAATCTATAGGAATGGATCTTATTTCAGCTGAACATCTCAAGTTTGCAAGTTCAAGGGTAGCCCCTCTTCTTGCCTTGTGTTTCACTGGTTTTATTATGCATGGTTTTATTCCTGATTCCTTGATGAATGTTGTTATTCTTCCTGTGATTAAGAACAAAGCTGGAAAAATTGGCAGCTCTGATAACTATAGACCTATTGCCCTAGCTAATACACTATCTAAGGTCTTTGAACTAATTCTTTTGCCAAAATTTGCAAAGATAGTAATGTCTGCTGACAATCAATTTGGGTTCAAGTCCGAGCATGGCACTGATCTATGTATATATGGCCTAAAAGAATTACTGAATAACTATAATAACAAGAATTCTACGGTTTTTATGTGTTTCTTAGACGCCTCCAAGGCTTTTGATCGTGTAAACCATCGAAAACTATTTTTAAAATTATGCCAAGCTGGTGTGCCCAAATATATAGTGAGATGTCTGTCCTATTGGTATGCTAATCAAAATATGCAAGTCAAATGGGATAATTGTGTGTCTGCATCCTTCCGTGTCAGCAATGGTGTCAGACAAGGGAGCATTTTATCTCCTATACTGTTTAATTTTTATATGAATGACCTCTCTAAGCAGCTAAACCTATGTAAAACTGGCTGCATGGTTGGAGATACAATTATCAATCATCTTATGTATGCTGATGACTTAGTGGTTTTTAGTCCAAGTTCTGCTGGTCTTCAGAAGCTGCTTCATGTCTGTTCAGCATATGGTGAGACACATGATATCATATTCAACCCCTCTAAAAGTCTCATTTTGATTTGTCGCACTAAAGAGGACAAAAATAGCGTGTTTCCACTTTTTAAGCTGTCTGGGACTTTATTGAATGTTGCAAATGAAGTAAAGTATCTGGGTCATGTGTTGACAGACCGTCGGTCTGATGATGAGGACATTTACCGTCAGGTTCGAATGATATATGCTCAGGCAAATATCCTTGCTCGTAAGTTTGCATTCTGTTCTGATGAAGTGAAAATTAACTTATTTAGATCATATTGTTCATCACTGTATACGGCACATTTGTGGTGCAATTTTAAAAAAGCCAGTCTTCATAGATTGAAGGTGGCTTATAATGACGCACTAAGACTTCTTTTAAATAAGCCCAGATGGACCAGTGCCAGTGAACTGTTTGTATCTGCTCGCGTCAACACTTTGATGGCTGTTTTAAGAAATTTTATGTATAAATTTATTTGTCGTTTACATAAGTCTAATAATAGAATTATTCTACTGTTGACTAATGTCAAATATAGTGCAGTGAAATATTCATCTGTGCTTTGGAGACATTGGTATGATTGCCTCCTGAACGGTTAGGTACTTTTTCTATTGTTCTTTTTATCTTATTTTATAATTTTTTGTAATTTTTTATTTGTATTTTGTATTTTGTATTTTATTTTATCATGGTTGTTGTCTCTTATCTAGGTTGGACCCTGAGTCTGTAATAAAGTTTATCTATCTATCTATCTATTATAAACAGCAGCACGAACATGAGCAGATGGTCACAGATGAACGCAGCAACAAGAAACAGATCAGTATCAGTATGATGTGACATTTTGCAGTGTTTATTCTTATTATTTATTTATTCATGAGTCTGACAGCCTCAGGGTAGAAGCTGTTCCTCAGTCTAGTGGTTCTACATTTGATGCTCCTCAACCTCCGTCCCGAGGGGAGTGGTGCAAAGAGTGAGTGTGCTGGGTGAGTGAGGTCTTTCATGATGCAGGTGGCTCTTTTTCTGCATCTGGAGGTGTAAATGTCTGTGATGGTGGGGAGACTGACTCCCACAGACTTCTGTGCAGCCTTCACCACTCTCTGCAGAGCTTTTCTCTCTGCAACTGTGCAGCCTCCATGCCACACGTTGATGCTGGAGCACAGGACGCTCTCCACTGCACACCTGTAGAACGAGGTGAGGACTGGGCTTCTCAGACCGGCTCGTCTCAGCCGTCTGAGGAAGTAGAGTCTCTGATGACCTTTCTTGATCAGGCTGGTGGTGTTGTTGCTCCAGCTGAGGTTATCATTCATGTGTACACCCAGGTATTTGTAGCTGGAGACCACCTCCACCGCAGATCCACCTATATACAGTGGGGTGTGGGTGTGTTTGTTCCTTCTGAAGTCCACAATCATCTCCTTCGTCTTCTTCACATTCATGTGAAGGTTGTTCTCTTTGCACCAGCTCTCCAGATGTTCCACCTCCTGTCTGTAGCTGGATTCATCATTATCTGTGATGCATCCCACCACAGCTGTATCATCTGCAAACTTAACAATATGACAGCCTGGATGTGTGGCTGTACAATCATATGTGAGCAGAGTGAACAGAAGAGGGCTCAGCACACATCCCTGAGGAGAGCCAGTGCTGAGGGTGATGGTGGAGGAGGAGAAGTTGTGGATCTTCACGGACTGTGGTCTGTCTGTTAAGAAGTCTAAGACCCAGTTACAAATAGAGGGGCTTAGTCCAAGTGTGGATAGTTTGTCTATCAGAGTTTGGGGGATCATGGTGTTGAAGGCAGATGTGAAGTCCACAAAGAGCAGACGCACGTATGAGTCCTTCTGATCCAGGTGGGTGAGAGCAGTGTGGACCACGGAGGAGATGGCGTCCTCTGTTGATCGGTTCTCACGGTATGCATATTGATGAGGGTCCTCGTTGATGTTGACGGCTGTCTTGATGTGGGACATGACCAGTTTCTCAAAACATTTAGCGACTATCGGGGTGAGAGCCACCGGTCTGTAGTCATTCAGACCAGTCACTGTGGAGCTTTTTGGGACTGGGATGATGGTGGCGGTCTTCAGGCAGGTGGGAACTGACTCCAGTGCAAGTGAGGTGGTGAAGATGTCAGCCAGCACCTCACAGAGCTGGTCCGCACATTCCTTCAGAACTTTCCCTGGGATGTTGTCTGGACCCGTAGCTTTATGAGGGTTGATCCTTCTGAGACTGCCTCTCACTTCTGCTGCGGTCACTTTGAGGTGCTCCTCGTCTGGTGATGAGGTGAGTCTGGTGCTAGTTGGTCTGTTTGGATCATCAAAACGTGCATAAAACTTATTGAGGGCATCAGGCAGGGATGGGTCCCTGGGGCATTGTTTGCTTTTGCCCTTGTAGTCTGTTAAGCATTTGATGCCCTGCCACATGCTCCTTGGATCATGTGAGGTGAACTGTCCCTCGATCCTCTGTGCATACGCGGCTTTGGCCTTCTTTATGCCATCATCCAGTTCTCTCCTGCACTTTCTCAACTCCTCAGTATCTTTAGACTTGAATGCAGTGTCCCTGGCTGCCAGCAGGGTGCGGACATCCTTATTTAGCCAGGGTTTTTGATTGGGGTAAAATTTAACACACTTTCTTATGGATACATTTTCAGCACATGTACTGATGTAACCCAGGACAGAGGAAGCATAAAGCTCCAGGTCAATTGAATTTCCATTCGTAGCTGCCTCTTTGAAGACAGACCAGTTTGTGTTTTCAAAGCAGTCTCTTAGCATGGGGGAACTATCTTGGCGCCACGATGTTATCACTCTTTGTTCTGGCATCGCACGTCTGAGTGGGGGTAGCTGTCTAGGGACCAATAGCAGGGAGCGATGGTCGGAAGCCCCGATCGGTGGGCGTGGCTTCGCCGTGTACGCCCCCTTCACATTCGTGTAGACCTGGTCTAATGTCTTATTTCCTCGTGTTGCTGTGAAAACGTGCTGATTGAAGGTTGGAAGGATGACACGTAAATCCACGTGATTGAAGTCCCCGGAAACAATGAAAAACCCCTCAGGATATTTACACTGCAGCGAGGTGAGTAACTCATGAATTTCTTCCTGGGCGTCTTTAGCATTAGCATCGGGGGGTATGTAAACATTGCTTATTATTATCGCTGAATAGTCGCGGGGGAGGTAATGTGGCCTACATCTTATTGTTAAAAGCTCCACAGCAGCTGAGCAGATCCTGCTGATAACGGCACAGTTCGTGCACCAGTCTTTGTTAACGTAAATGCAGACGCCTCCACCTCGCGTTTTCCCCGTAGTCTCGATGCACCGGTCCGTTCTGAAAAATAGTTTATTATCCAACTCGTAAACAGAGTCAGGAGTGTCTTCATTGATCCATGTTTCCGTGAGACAAAGCACCGAACATCTCCTCATCTCCTCCGACGTTGTTACTCTCAGACGAAGCAGGTCCATCTTGTTGTCGAGCGAACGCACATTGGACAGAAATAAAGCCGGCATCGGGGGTTTACCGGTTTTAGCGTCTGCTCGTAGTCTCGTCATGATTCCTGCTCGACAGCCACGCTTTTTCCCTCGAGAGCATCGCTTTCTTTTCTTTCCTCCGCGCATCTGCTTCCAGAAAGATGATCTAAGCAGATCCAATCTTCCGAGCTCTGATTTGAGTTCGTTGCTGATTTCAGCTGTGCCTTGTGGTAAATCCGCTCCAATTCTCAACAGCTCAGTTCGGCTATAATTCACCCGCAAAAAACGCGCAGAGTCAGGTACAAAAACACAATTAAAACTACTAAAAACTGGGAATGTTCTGGGAGCCCATGAAGCTGCGGCTGGTCTGAGCGCGGCCATCTTGGTAGCCCCTTGGTAGCCTTTTAACAGCACGTTCAGCTTCCGCATTACTTTGTGGATACCATGGGCTACTTGGGTGAAATCCATATAACTTTGCAAATGTAGCAAAAGCAGCACAGGAATACTGAGGACCGTTGTTACTTCTGGAATGCCGTGACGTGCAAACGTAGATTTCAGGTGAGGAATCACATCCGACGATCTTGTGGTACTTAG
>JBBPBX010052529.1:0-24178 GCA_038048925.1 Garcialebias charrua
GTTAGCAGGGAGTGTTGTGACTGCAGTTAGCGCCGTCGAGCGAAGCAGCTGCGGAGAGAGAAGAAAACTTTGAGGTAAGTAGAAAAACGCTGGACTAGCTTTCGCCAGCCCAGCAGTACGCAGGAAAAATTCTCTGTATGCTCAGCGTAGGGAGCAAGCTCACCTCTGATCAAGCGATGCGACAACAGAGAAGTCCTATGAAGTTCAGGTTTCAAGCAAGGTGAAGGGCAATAAGAGATCGATGGATGGGCGTCAGCGGCTTAAGTACCCAGAGGGAGGGGACTCTGGTGTGACGCTGACGCCCCTGCCGTAAAGGCGTGAATGTATTCCTTCAGGTAATCGCGTGGGGGCGCAATTTCCCATAGCAATATGATGCACTGAGTGACATGACTGATAAGGGAACAATGTTTTTATGACTATTTTTTGCGAGGTGTTAACTGCATGTTCTCTATCTAAAAACAGATCTCTCTTGAAAATGAGTCCTCGTGACTCACTAAGACTACCTGTATTAAGAAAGGTTGAATTTAAAAAAAAAAGACATTTGGTTGTAGTGAAGACTAGTGGCTGAGCTAAAAGCCCGGACACATCAGAGAGCTGCAGGCCTCTTTACGTTGTGTGTTAGCATGAGAGGTATTGATCAAACATTTACTTTAATAAATTGTGAAGGTCATTTGGAAGCAACTGCTGACTGGTGCTGTCAGAGAGGGTCATGGGTCGTACCACAGAAAATATAAAAGATCTGAGGCTTTCTTTTTTTAGAAGATCTTAGAAAAAGGGCTTTAAAATTATTTTTACTATCTTTTTTAACAGTGCTGTGTAAAAACAAACATATTACTGTACATGCAAGTGCTTAAAAAAATGGTACAGGTCACAGAATAAACCAGCATGGTTTTGTTTGTGTTAACTGTACGAATGTCTCTCCTGGACATCAAGTCTGCATCTATATTCATGGGGTTGCAGACTAAAATGCCCACCCCCACACACTTATCCATTGGACATACTCACATACACACACTCTCCTTGACTGAAAGCCGTATGGTGCCCTTGAGCTCCAAATGGAGATGCAGAGGCTTCTCAGAGGGAGGACTCTCCTGAAGTCCACTGTTAAAGGACGTCACCAGGGTCGGCCGACCAATAGGTGCTGACATGTAGGACTGTAGCAAGCATTATTTAATCCAGCAAGAGGAGGATAACCACTTCACTCACTCCAAAGGACCCCGTCCCCCATCGTTCCGCAGACCCACCCCTTCTCTAAGGGCTTCTCAGACAGACAGCACAAAAATGGGAGGCCATCAATTATACATGTGTAAGATTCATAATTGAACAACATGACTTTTTCCTTTTTGTGTTAAAACTGACATTAGGACACAGACATAGCCTGATGTGATAAAAAGAGAGAGTGTGTGTGTTGGGGGGTTGATCTTATGAGATGATTAAGGATTTGTGCAGTTTAACAATGAAAACGAGGTAATAAAAGTAAAAACTGAGCTGTTGCCTCAAAGCAAGAATGTCACAGATTTGCCCCTTGACGTTTCTGGGTGGAGTTTGCATGTTCCCACCCTGTGTCCATGGGTTTTCTCTGGGTACTCCGGTTTTCTCCCACAGACAAAAACATGCATGTTAGGCTGATTGGTAACTAGATTGTCCCTAGATGAGAGCAAGAGTGAATGGTTGGTTTTCTATATGTTTCCCAGTGATGGACTAGGCACATGTCCAGGTGTCCCTGTGATGGACTGTTGACCTGTTCAGGGTGTCCCCCATCTTGTGCAGTAAAAGACACCAGCTGTCCTGTGACCTAAGGTGGCAGTGGTTGAGTGGTTAGAGCAGTCAGAGTCGGGGTTCAAATCCACCAGCAGTCACATACCAAAGTGTCCCTGGGCAAGACACTGAACCCCTCATTGCCTCCAATGTGTGTCCCATTGGTGTATGATTGTGATCTAAAGCTTTGATTGGTCTCATTAGAATAATTTGTTCAATTGGCTTTATATAGATCTAGTAGAGGGCTGTATGAATGGGTAAATGAGGACAGATTGTAGTGTAAAGTGCTTTGAGTGTCTTCATTAGATAGAAAGGTGCTATATAAGTACAATCTATTTACCTACAAAGAAAATGAGCATAAAGTAAATAGAAGGAAGCATAAAAACAGAAAACCATAAAGGCCAAACAATTCTCAAAGGAATGCATATCCCGCTGCCTTAAAGTAAATACCAGGGTATACTCATGCATCCTGTCAGCTGCGCAGAAACCGTGTGCACTGTGCGCAGCGGGTTCAGACTTCATGCTCGAGCGTCCACCCTGAGCGGCTGCAGTCAGCTCCACAGACAAGGGGGGTTTACCTTCTGGACAAATTGAGGCCGCTGATTGCTCATTTGCTGACACGCCTACTGGATTGATTAACAGATTAAAAAAAAAAGATTTAAAAAAAGAGCTGGCAGCAGGGGTGGGCGATATGGCTCAAAACTTATATTGTGATATTTCAGAGCATTATCATGATAACGATAAATTTCGTGATATAACAAAAAAAAACAGAAATCTAATTTTTTTATTTGACAAAATTAACTTAAGTTAATACAGTATGTTGCTTTGCAGTATTATATAAAATTTAAAAAAACAACAACAAGGGTTAATTTTACTGAAATTACTTTATTTAGTAAAGTATTCAGTATCCAAGTATAAAAATAAAAAAATAAAAATGATCTGTTATTTAGAGTGAAACAGTCTGCACAAAATATAGATAAACAAAAACCACCACAAAAACTAAAGTGCATGTGTAGTTTCCAAAAAACAACTAAATAAAATGAAGCTTAAGATCTGTTGGGCATAAATGTAACCTACAACAAAATATATGTTGTCTTTAAATGAGCTGTAACTTCCAGAACTTGTAACAAGGTGATCAGCTGACCCTGAAGCTTGTGTGTTTCAGAAATAGCGGAACAAATTTTTGGATTAGCGTTGCCCACCACTGCAAATGTTTAATGTATTTTTATGATAATTTCAATAAAAGGTCTAATTTCTGGTGGACCAACATAAATTGAAGTCTCTCGTGAAATTACTTTTTGTCTAGTCACATTCAAGCAATTCAATACCGGAAAAAGGGTGAACTCGCAAAACTGATGAAAGGTGCTCGGACCTTTCATCCAAACTATAGGTAAGTCAGTAAACTGACCTCGTAAGTGTTTAATTACACAAACGCCCTATAGATTGTTACACTACGAACAACCGTTTTTCAACATGTGACTCATAAACATGCACAGAACTTTGTTTACAAAGGGTTAGCTAGCACACGTTCATCTAAAAACACATACCAGTGCTGTATTTAATGTACAACTGCTGTATTAAATGTACAACCGTACTGTTCGCAGGTCCGTTCGTAAGTCCGAGTTGCCGTATGACGAGAGCGCCATAACTCGAGGACTCCCTGTATCGTGATTTATCTTAAACGGAGTTTGCATGTTCTCTCCGTGCATGTGTGGTTCCCTTTCAGTCTGGTCTCTCAGTGCAACATACTTGCTATGGGAATTGTGCCCCCGCGCCATTACCTGAAGGAATACACTCACGTCTTTACGGCTAGGGCGTCAACGCCGCGCCAGAGGCCCCGCCCTCTGGGTACTTAAGCGTCTGACGCCAATCCATCTTCCTCTTTTTTGCCCTTCACCTCGCTAAACCTGAACTACCTCTTCGCGGGACTTCTCTGTTGCTTCATCGTTCAACTTGAGGTGAGCTTGCTCCCTGCACAGAGCGCACAGAGAATTATTCCTGCGTATTGCTGGACTAGCGAAAGCTAGTCCGGTACATTTTCTCTTAACCCCAAAGTATTTTCTTCTCCTCTCTCCACAGATTGCTTTGCTCGACGGCGCTAACTACGCCACAACAGCTATCCTTGCTAACTCCTAGCGAGCTAGCCAGCGAAAGCGGCGCTACGGAGGAGACATTTCAAGGAAAAAGAAAAAGGATTCTGGAAGGACTCGCTCGCCTTATCTCGGACATGCCTCCGGAGAAAGGAAAGCGAAAGACAAGACTTCCAAGAAAAACCAGTGGGACGGCGAGCCCAACTTTGCGCCTGTCCCAGCGAATACGGTTTCTACCTCGCGGCGACGGACACCCATGAGGCCTGTCCCGTCTGCCTGGGAATGTTAAACGCAAAAACAGCGCTGGATGCGCCAGACTTTTGCCCACACTGCAGCCTGATGTTGGATGCGGTGCTGCGGCACCAGGTTGACCTCGTTGCCAAAGCCATGGGCGCTTTAGCAGTACCAGTGGGTGCGATCACCACCGAGCCTCTCACTCCCACGCCGGAGCTCGAGAACATGGCTCTGCACGACAGTACACGAGTCAAATGGGGTGATAGCCCTGACGTGCTGGCTCTTATGGTGGACTTAACAGACGAGTTCGACACTCAAGGCATGATGAACGAGGACAAGATCTCGATTTCAGCCTCGGGCGAATTTTCAACGGAGGAAGCAGACGTCGAACTGGAGGATCAGGGCGAAGACCTCTCCCAGACCCTGGTACCTATGCTCCCAGAAACTGAATTATCCATCCCTGCTCCATTCGACCTGTGCCACAGAGCAACGGACGCATTGCACATCCCATGGCCCGAGCCTCCGCCTCGCCAACAGGTCGCGAGGCTGGTAGAAAACTATTTTTACTTGAAACAGCAGGCCACCACAAGGCAAAGGATGCCCGTGTTCCCGGACTTCCTCACAGAACTAACTCTTACCTGGGGTCAGCCAAGAGCCCCCATGCTCCTTCCCCTCCCACAGTTCCTCGACGTCGACGGGATGGACAAGGTGGGAATAGCTAACGTGCCTCAAATTGAGGACACACTAGCGTCTCACCTAGCTCCTAAGTCATCCGGGACAAAACCAACTCTCCCCAGCAAGGCTTGTCGAGCTTCAGCGTCTCTACTCGAGAAGTGCTACAGAGCTCAGGGACTTGCGACGCCCGCCATGAACGCGCCCGCGTTGATGCAGGCTAACCTAGCTGAAAAACTGCAACAGCTCCAGGTAACGACAGACAAGCAGGCTGCTGCCGACTTGCTGGATGAAGCCCGTAGGGCAACAGACTTCGTGTTCCGCATGATGGGGACAGCCGCTGTTGCTCAAGGCAGAGACATGGTGGAAGTGGTCATCGCGATTCGCCACCTGTGGATGACTTTAACGGATCTCCCTGAGGGACAAATGGTGCCTTTTCTCCACCACTCGATAGAGCCGATGAGATTATTTGGTAAAGCTTTGGAGCGAATTCAGACCAAGCTGGACCAAAGGCGCAGACAGGCTGAAGCTCTCCGGGTGGGCATTCCCTGGAGAAACTTCGCCCCCCCCAAGGGAGTCTGCTGGAGGCAGACCTGCGCAGCCTCGCCACCGCTCGGCAATGCGTGCCCTACCGCAGAAGCGGACAGCATATGAGGAGGAGACCCGGCAGAGACCCCAGCCGGGCCAACCTTGTACCGAGCACGAATGGAGAAAAAACAGTTTTGTTCCCCGCCAGGCGGTCAGACACAGGGCCTCCTTGGCAAACTGGGACACCAGACAGAAACGTGCCTGATGAACCAGGTCCACGTTTTCACATTACACGATCATCCGTCCACTTGGTACTGGGAATGATCCCTTCATGTCCTGACTTTATTTGTAACACCGTATAAAAAGCTGGTAAATCTGTCGCATGCACAAATCATGCCTTCCCTACTGTGAGTGACATAGAATCATGTACGTCATTACACATAAGCACGAATAAAGCTCATAAAACAGCCCCTCTCTGTTTTATTGACTCAAAAAAATGCAACAAAATCACAAGTGAGCAGAACAGGTCCCTCTGGCCTGCCAGCCATAATAAAGGGAGGGGGCTGTTTCCCTCCCCTCCCTCACAGCCTACGGGGTGTTAGCCTAATCAATAAGCCCTAGCAGGGTGCCTCTGCTTCATCTGCAGTGGACAGACACAGAGGCGTCTGCAAGCAGACCCCCCACCCATCATGGAGATAGGTGAGGGGAGTCACGTGTTCCAGCCTCCGTTCTATTGTGAATAACGGGGCGGTCAATACACTAACCAAGCAAACACGTGACATGTCCGCACCTCAGGGAGGCACGCCGACAGAATCTAACGATGGAGGGGCCACGTCAGATGCCCACAGGCAGCCACAAGCTTCACACCTTCATAACAGCAATTGTGTTCAAGCTGCTGTGCGTGTAAACAAATCAGAGTTGAATCAGATTCCTCTTCCTGTTTTTCGAGGGGAACTGGGCTCTCTATCACCAAATAATCTAAAGTCTGCCAAGCTCAAAGAATCATCTCCACGTTCTCACGTTGCAGTTGTCCCTTTATTATTAATGAGTGACACGCAATGTCCAAGCAGTGATCAGGCAGCACGTGACCTTCCTCACTGTGCTGGTTCAGCTCTGCTCTCAAACAAAATTCTACCAACGGGTGAAACACAGACTCCGGTCGGTTTGTCTGGTTCCGACGCTCTGTTAAGGCCAAGGACCAGTAAACTGGACCATTCCATAAAACAGATTGGAGTCAGGAGATCTGCTTGTTTACAAAACTCGCAGTTTCTCAGTCCCATGATCCCAAACGTGCAGAGGGAAAACAGACTTTCTGCTCCAATTCTGTCTAATAAGGATGACAGCCTGGTAGCACATTGGCAAGGAGGCCCTCTTCCAAATTTGGTTGACCCCCAGGGGTTCACAACCTCCTGGGCCCTTGGAGGAGAACTGGATACACCAACTGTTCTTCTTCAGGGCCAAACTATGTCACTGGAAGAGGCAGTCCCACTGCTTAGGCCAGGCACTGTTAAAAATTTCAGATTGTTGGCAGAAAAGAACAAGCTGATGGCATCAGGCTTGCCGAAAAATGTGGTAAAAACCATACAAAATGCCTGTACTGTGTCAACATAGTCTCTATATGCACAGAAGTGGCGTATTTTTGAAGCATGGTGCTCAGAAAGAAATATTATTTCTTACGCACGCAACTTGGCTCAGCTCCTGACCTTCCTTCAGGACTTACTGGAAAAAGGTTGTTCTTACTCAATGATTAAAGTTTTCCTATCAGCTATTTCAGCCTGTCACGAAGGCTGGGGACATAGGACACCTGGAGTGCATCCAATCATAATACGATTTATGAAAGGTGTGCTTTGGACTAAACCACCCAACAGGATCCTGACCCCTGGTTGGGATCTTGGCCTTGTCTTGGGGGCTCTCTGTGACCCCCCATTCGAGCCACTGACTGAGGTTAAGATAGATTTGTTATCTTATAAAACTGCTCTACTCTTGGCACTTTGCTCGGCGAAACGCGTGGGTGACCTCCATGCACTGTCTGTACATCCAATGTGTACCAGATTCGCCCCTGACGGGTCAAAGGTCACCTTAAGGCCTAATCCCGCATACACCCCCAAGGTCTTGACTTTGAACCATAGGAGTCTAGACTTTGATCTCTCCTCCTTCCCACCTGCTCCTGTCCTCACTCAGGAACAGGAGAGGCTGAAGGCTCTCTGCCCCGTGAGGGCTTTACGCATTTACATGCAGAGAACAGCCGAATGGAGGAAAACAAATCAACTGTTTGTGTGTTTTGCAGCACCTGCTACCGGAAAGGCCCTATCAAAACAACGCCTCTCACATTGGGTGACGGAGGCTATTAAAAGGGCGTACAGTAGCAAAGGTCAACAGGTGCCCTCTGGAGTGCACGCTCACTCAACAAGGGGCTTGGCCACTTCGTGGTCACTGTTCAAGGGTGTACCAGTTGCAGACATTTGCGCTGCTGCGAACTGGAGCTCATTAAACACTTTTGCAAAGCATTACAGTTTGGATGTTACTGCGTGTGACGTCACTCAGGCTGTCCTTTCTAACACACAGTAGAAAGTAGCCTTGAGATGCCTGCTGGTCAAGGGCAGACGTTCACTCTAGCATGCATTTTACTGAGCATTTCAAGGGCGTGAATGAATTACGTTCCCATAGCAAGTATGTTGCACCGAGAGACCAGACTGAAAGGGAACTGAAAGTTATGCACCATAACTCATGTTCCCTGAAGGAAGGGAACGAGGTGCAACATATCTGGCCCTTTTCAATGCTGAAAGCTCGGTGAAGTGCAATTTTGGAGAAAGATGGATGGGCGTCAGTCGCTTAAGTACCCAGAGGGCGGGGCCTCTGGCGCGGCGTTGACGCCCTAGCCGTAAAGGCGTGAGTGCATTCCTTCAGGTAATCATGCGGGGGCGCAATTCCCGTAGCAAGTATGTTGCACCTCGTTCCCTTCCTTCAGGGAACATGAGTTATGGTGCATAACTTTCAGGTTTACTCCAGGTACTCAAGTTTCCTCCCACAGACCAAAAACATGCATGCTAGACTGAATGAATATGACTCTAAATTTTCTCCAGGTGTGAAGGAGAGAGCAAATGGTTGTTTGTATCTATGTCTTTGCACTAGACTGGATACCTGTCCAAGGTGCCCCCTGCCTCTCGCATCCTTGTGATGGACTTGCAACCTGTCCAGGGTGTACCCTGTCTCTCTCACAGTGATGTCTGGACATGGGCACCAGCTACCCCCACAACCCAAAAAGTAAGAAGCAAGTAAAATATAATGGATGGATGTAATGATTACAATCTATATGATGTAGAGTGTTTTTTTATGTGAATTACCTTCACTCACCCCTGCTGCTGGTCCTTGAAAAAAAAAAGTATTTGGAAACCATACACCAGTCTCTGGCTAAGATCACACTGCAGGTCTTAATGCTCAATTCCGATACTTTTTTTAAAATCCAATCTTTTGGTGTTAACGTTCACACTACATTTTAAATGCGACCTGCATCAGACCTGCATGACTCCAGTGTGAACGATCTACATTGCAGAAGCGACCCGCATGCGCAGAAGAAAACATGTCTCAGAATGTCACGTGACACGCAGGCTGCGAGTTGCTTGTTTGGGCTTGTTTTCATGGGGATGGTCGCTTGTTTTTGTCGCAAGATCTGTCAACACTGCTGACGCAGCACCCTGTGTTTGCGGAAGTAAATGTGGACGCGCGCGACAGTTTTCAGTGTGTGTTCGGTAATTTTGAAGTTGTTGGGTCGAAATTTTTAGTGATACCGATTTTTGGAGCTGTGGCTGCTACCTCTGTTCAGAGGGGTGTGTGACGTTGGTCTCACATCACTGCAAGTACAGAGAGCTCGTCCCCCCCCTCGCCCCCACCCCGCTCTGAGCTGCCGCTACTGCGTGTCCCCTCTGTCTGTACAAACACGCACAGGCTCAATTAAATGAGCCGCACAGTTCTGCAAATGTCAGATGTA
Source organism: Garcialebias charrua (assembly GCA_038048925.1). NCBI lineage: Eukaryota > Metazoa > Chordata > Actinopteri > Cyprinodontiformes > Rivulidae > Garcialebias > Garcialebias charrua. Next base: position 9,271 of record JBBPBX010052529.1, read on the forward strand.
AGTCACATGAGTGTTCACACTGCAGTCGCTTTGAAAACATCAGATATATATCCGATTTAAAACCACATACTGAAACAGCCTGGGTCGGATTTGAAAACATCGGATTTGTCGCGTTCAGACTGTCATAAAAAAATCGGATATGGGTCAGATGGGGCAAAAAAATCGGATTTGGGTCGAATTTGCCTGCAGTGTGAACGTAGCCTTTGGTGCAAAAAAGTTTAGGCCCTAGCTCATAGTTGCATGTTGGCGTTCTGAGAGTCATGCCAGAATGGGGGTGAAGGGGAGCGTCTTGGAAAATAGGTGTAAGACATTGCAGCAAAAACTTATAAGGAATTACAAAGAACTAGAGCTGGACAGTGATTTTGGGAAGTCATGTTGAAATGTCAGGTCAACTTCTTTTTTTGACACTAGTGTCTGCGCGTGACACCGAGTTGTTTTCTAACAATGCATTTTTAGTCGGGGTACATTTTTTGCTAAACCTGTACAACTCACATCCCTTCAAAAAAAAAAGACTATCTCCTGCCATGGTCTTGGAATCCTGAGATTGCGGAGTATGAGCCCAGGTTGTGTCAGGAGAGGCATTGATGTAAAACAAATGCCAAATCGTTCATGCAAGTTCACTCACCATGGAGACCCCTGAAGAAAGGAGCAGATGAAACAAACTAACTATACTTTATTTTGAAAGGACTATAAAATGTGATCTCAGTTTTACTGAGTATACATGAATCACCCTCCACATTGATCCAATAGATTGTTGAGAAGAAAGGGCTTTAAAGATCCTCAGTCAACATAGCACCAGAACGTCATTAGACGGTTTGTCAGCGACAGGACTTGGGATGAGGAAAGTCATGTTTAATTCAACTGTTTGGAAACTAATTTTTCAGAAAATACATGAAACTATATCATCAGATTGACCGCTGAGATAATTTCTACTTAAGATGCTTTCTTTGTTAACTTGTTGAGTTTTCACCTGTTGAGTCTTATTAAGACTTGCACAATAAATAAAAAAATGAAGAAGGAACACTGAGAATCCTTTCACTTTGATCAAATCTTCACTTTTACAAATTTGTCCCTAGGTCTAACAACAAATTTATCACATTTTGCAGATTTTGTTAGACTTGACAATTTGCCTCAGGGCCACAGAAGATATTATGTAATTTTTTTTGTCTTTCACAGATTAAATAGAAATAAAAATGATGAATAAAGTGAAGTCAAAGCGTAAAAAATGAAGCAGTGTCTCAGAATGTATGACTGTGAATGGGAAAGTGTTCAAACAGTAACTGATGCTCTTTTGAACAGTTTTTCCCTGATGTCGTAATACGACTGCCGTAACTTTGACTTTGATCTGATGTGATGCTGACAGCTCTCAGCCCCCTTCCAAAGATCCCCAAGGTTAGTTCGCACACACTCCTTCACACAAAGGCAAAGGTTTTTAATAAAGTTAGTATTTCAGCCTTGAGCCATTTCTACCTTTGAAAGGTTTTTGGGTCTGTCTGTCAGGAATATTAAAGCTTAGCATGGGTGCTAAAGAATAAGCATTGTTTTTAAAAATGGGAATGGGTTTAACAGGAGGACTACAGAGATTAGATCAGTGCAGAGGCAAAATATACAAAACATGAAAGCCATGTTATTACATGTAAAATTAGTCATGAGAAGTTCTCACTAAAACAAAAACAACAAAAATTGTCAGAGGTAATTTAACTTTTAAACCTACACAAGTGCATTAAGTCATACACCAATGTCCGCCGACCCTAAGAGATTTGAATAATGAATATTTGTAGTTTTCAAAATGAGTGTTGTTTCTGGTCTGGAATTCAGAGGCGGTCCGCCAATAGGGGGCGCCTGGGCGCCGCCCACCCACTGGAACTTCCATCCACTGGAACTTCTAGACTTAAAAAAAAAAAAAGAAAGAAAGAAATTATAAAATAAAAATAATTATATGTATATATGTTTTTAGTTGTGCAGGATACATATTTTATAGGTAATGATGAGTTATATTCTTTGTTTCAAAAAACGTTTTTGGATTTGTGACGTACTTCCGGTCCCCGGGCGCATGGCTCTTATCTGTTGACTCTCATTATCAGTCGCGTTCATTGCACATCATTGCAAAATAATGGAAAGTCGCTGGGCGCTTATTTCACCGCCTTGGACACGTACAATGTGAGGCTGCACCCACGAGCTCCCGCTACATGTTTTAGGTGACGGGTTTTTTTTTTTCCCTCGGGGAACAGAGCTGCTCTCAGATCAGGTTTAAATCAATTGAAAGCCCTCGGAGTAGAGCCGCTGCTTCTCCACATCGAGAGGAGCCAGTTGAGGTGGCTCGGGCATCTGGTTAGGATGCCTCCTGGACGCCTCCCTGGTGAGGTGTTCCGGGCATGTCCCACCGGGAGGAGACCCAGAGGAAGACCCAGGACACGCTGGAGGGACTATGTTTCTCGGCTGGCCTGGGAACGCCTTGGGATTCCCCCAGAGGAGCTGCTCCTGTTGGGCCTTATAAAAAAGGACAATTATAAGAAAAGAGATGACTAGTTGAAACCAGTGCGTCTTTACTTACTCTTGTATGTAAAGAGTGCACGAGTCCCCCTAGTGGACTCTTTTGACTATTGCGCCAACGCACCATTCTTTCAAAGGGCCCACTACATTCCATCCACACACCAAATCAAGCTAAATTAATGCAGATACTGTAATCAAACAATTGGATCTAATATGAACACGGTCAAATGAATATCATACCCTGTAACACACTCCCCCACAAAATAGATGTTGTCCCCAACATCTCAACTCATGTGATGTTGGGAAAGTAGTAAAGCATGAGAAGCAACCCATCAGTCTTAAAAATATTCCTTAAGTCACTAAATCTACTTACAGACTGGAACTCTTTTCATACATTCTCATTTTGAGGGTAAACACCCAGTGTCCATGTTTTAAACATGAAAGTCACTACTTGTCCATCATCTTAGTGGTCATCCTGTGACTCCATAACAAGAGTTCATTGACAAGTACATTGTGGCTTGGATGCCAATAAATCTACTTACAGACTGGAACTCTTTTCATACATTCTCATTTTGAGGGTAAACACCCAGTGTCCATGTTTTAAACATGAAAGTCACTACTTGTCCATCATGCTATGAACCCAATGTGTGTCCATTCTTTCAGTTCAGTGGTGCACCATGTCCTGCACTCATCTCTGATAGTCATATGAGATGTAGTATGGGTGAACAATGTTCATCCATGGCATTGTGAAGTATGGGGGCTGTGGTGGAGTCCTTAGGTTATAGCAGACTGGAGATCCAAGCCTCTCATATGTAAAAACTTTGGGCTTCCTATGAAGCCGTTGCGGTCGTTGAGCTTCTTCAGGAGCCTGAACTCCCTCTCTGATGATCCCAGTTGAAGCAGGTTGTTCAGTAGCATCCTCCATGATCCCAGTTGAAGCAGGTTGTTCAGTAGCATCCTCCATCATTTGTTCCTCGTTACAAGAGCCAGACTCCTCATATTCCATCACAGTTGTTTCTCCTTGTTTGTGATCCATTTCAGGAGCTATGCTCTGTTCAAACTGGATATCTCCTAGCTCTTGGGTTGTGCTTGCAGGCATATGACTTACTTTCTCAGGCTGGGCTGGCTGATGAAATAGCACAGGATAGTATTCGTCAGCATCATCATCCTCTTCCTCTGCCTGCTCCACTCCTTTGTTATTTAACATTTTTCTCCTCTTCTTTCCAGTCTGGACTGGAATCTCAAGGGGCAAAGAGTCACATGGGAGGAGCAGATTGCGATGAAGGACCCTTGACCTTCTTTGACCCTTTTCAGGTTTGAGTTCATAAACTGGGACATTTTCATTTACCTGGCGTACAACAACATGAACAATGTCCTCCCAATGATTCCTCAGTTTTCCTGGGCCCCCACGAGGTGTCAAATTGCGCACTAAAACACGATCACCTGGTTGTAGTACTGAACTATTCACCTTGCGGTTGTACAATTCCTTACTCCTCTGGCCGGCTTTCTGGGCATTTTCTCTGACGATTCCATACGCCTCCTCCATGCCTTGCTTCCACTTTTCCATATAGCCATGATGATTATGGTCTGCTTGTTCTGGAGTCAAATTAAACAGCATGTCAACTGGCAATCGGGGAGAACGCCCATACAACAACTGAAAGGGGGAGAAACCTGTCACCTCACTCCGAGTACAGTTATATGCATAGATCATTTTGTTTAATGAATCCTTCCAGTTGTGTTTCTGTTTGTCTGTGAGTGTCCGAAGCATTTGGAGTAATGTCCGGTTGAATCTTTCAACTTGTCCATTTCCTTGCGGGTGGTAGGGAGTGGTTCTGGACCCTGCAATTCCACAGTATTTTTTTAGTTGTGTGAATAGTTGATTCTCAAATTCACCACCCTGGTCGTGGTGAATACGAGCAGGAAAACCAAATTTCATGGCGTAATCATTAAAGATCTTGTCTGCAGCTGTTTTAGCTGATTTGGAAGTGGTGGCATAGGCCTGGGCAAAGCGGGTAAAATGATCAATAATCACCAAGATGTACTCATAACCCCCTAGACATTTTTCGAGATGTAGGAAATCAACAGAGACAAGTTCAAATGGTTGAGTTGTTACTATATTGGTGAGGGGAGCCCTTGTTTCCTGACTAGGTTTCTTATGTTTGAGACATTCACATCTTCTCATGACATAGCTCTCTATCTCACGCTGCATATATGGCCAATAAAACCTGTCCCGTATCAGGGATGATGTCCTGTCGACACCTTGGTGGCCCATTTCGTCATGAAGTTCCCTCAACACTGTACTTTTATATTTTTCTGGGAGTACAAGTTGTTTTTTGCTTGTTGTCTTTCTGTGCAACACCCCACTTTCATCAATTTCCAACTTGTCCCACTCTCTTAGCAAACACCCCACTTGTGGACTAAGTTGCTTGAGTTGTGCACCTGACGGTTTGCTTGCGGTTAGTTTTAACTGGATCACTGGTCCCAGAACTGGATCATTTCTTTGGTCATTCTGGATCTGTTCTGGTGTTAGTGGGATGATGGATGTGTCAGGGGTCAAATCTGCAGATGCTACTGAGACACACATGGACCACGACACACTGGACTCATCTTGATTTTTCACTGCTTCTGTAGTTGCCCCAATGACGTCAGATGGCATTTCTTCTGAACACTCTTTCATAAAAAACTCTGCATCTAGAGGCATTCGGGATAAACTATCTGCGTCCACATTTTCCTTTCCTGGCCTGTATTTCACAGAGAAATGAAAATCTGCCAGCTCTGCAACCCATCGGCATCCTGTTGCATTTAGTTTGGCAGATGACAACACGTATGTGAGTGGATTATTGTCACTATAGACAGTGAAAAATGGGGCATAATATAAATAGTCTCTGAATTTCTCTGTTACAGCCCATTTAAGGGCGAGAAACTCCAACTTCCCCGAATGCAAATGATAATTTTTCTCTGCAGCTGTTAGGGTGCGCGAGCCATAGGCAATCACACGAAGCTTTCCACTCTGCTTTTGGTATAGCACGGCACCTAGACCCAGATTTGACGCATCTGTGTGAAGAACAAATGGCTGTGAGAAATCTGGGAAGCCAAGTATAGGAGGGTTGACAAGGCAGTCAATGAGTTGTTCCAGGATCAACTGGTGTTTTTCAGTCCAATGAATGATTGTACTGGATGGGACAGCTCTGCTGCCAGTTTTTGTTGGCCACTTTCTCTTTTTGTTTGTTAACGGCTCATGCTTTGTAGGTGCTTTTAACAGATCATATAAGGGACTAGCAATACGTGAAAAGTCCTTTATATACTGCCTGTAATAGCTCAAAAGTCCAAGAATTGCTCTCAACTCACCAACATTCGCAGGATGTTTATGCTTTAGGGCTCTTACAGCATTAGTGTCAGCTGGATCCATCCTGTTGCCCTCAGCAGACACGATCCTGCCCAGGTACCGCACCTCAGCTTTAAACAGGTCACACTTTTTAGGTTTTAGCTTGATCCCATGCTGCCTCAGACGTTGCAACACTGCTCGGACATGGCTGACATGATCTTCAAATGTCCTGCTAAACACAAGAACATCATCAAGATATGGTACACACATTTCATCCCTCAAATCTGCTAAGCATTGTTCCATGCAGCGCTGAAAAGCTGCGGGCGCATTCATCAGGCCGAATGGAATTCGTACCCACTCGTATAGGCCCCAGGGGGTCACAAAGGCTGTTAAATGCCTGCTGTCTCTGTCCATGAATCCCTGATGATATGCTTTCCCTTGGTCCAGCAAGGAAAAGTAGGTGTTTCCCCCTAGGTTATCCATTATATCTTGAACCCTGGGAATCGGGTGGCGGTCAGGATGTGTTTTTTTGTTGAGCTCTCTGTAATCTATACATAAACGCAGAGTGCCATCTTTTTTTCTTACGCAGACAATTGGTGAGGAGTAAGAAGATGTGGATCTTTCAACCCACCCTTGCACTATGAGATCCTGCAGGTAATCTTTCATTTCCCTGTACAGAGGTTTGGGCACAGACCGGTATGTTTTTGACACAGGTTCATCATCCTTCAGTGAGATGTTCATTTGCAACCCGTGTATGCAGCCAATATCCTCATCAGATTTGGAGAAAGACTCAGATTCTTCTCTTAACATCTGACTTACTATTTGTCTCTGGTCCTCATCCAGGTGAGTTAAATCAACAGGAGGGTCCCACTGTCCATCTGTAGGTACACCTTCACTGGTGCTCTGGGCCTGGATGTGATTGACTGATTTACTTGTTGGTTGTTGGGTTGTGCTGAAAAAGTCAGCTGGATACACAGACCTTACAGACTGCACAGCTCCAACAACCGTCCGGCCTGGAAGTGTGATATCGTGGTTTGTGGGGTTTTGAACACTTAAAACAACATTTGGGGCTGTTTCTGCCTCAATTGATACAAGGGTATCACAGAATTCCAATTCCTCAGGCCACTGTGGGTTCACAAGAGGCTCAAAAAGCAGAGTTTTAGCCTCTCTAAACTTTGGGGCCTGAATACGACACTGAATCTGGACGGTGGTGTGTTTTGGCACATTGACTCTTTCATTTACTGTCCTCACATTGTGTTCACATGTTTGACCCAGGCTGACAGCAGAAATAAAGGCTTTTACCTTATTATTTTTTAGATGAGGGAATGCAATTTTTACTGCATTTACAAGTTTGTCCATACCGCCATATATTGGTTGGCCTTCCGGGTTGTTCTGCACAAGATGTTCAATTACATTGAACCCAATGATTGGGCATTGCTGTTGGTTGCCTTTCAACACAAGCACAGGTATTAGCAGCTCATCATCCATCGTAGTCAACTTGAAAGGGACTTCCAGCCAGCCAGAGTATGGCATGGCGGTGCCATTAGCTGCTTCAATATGTAATGGGTCCAGTGGGTCCTGTAGCTCAGTAACATCCCTTAGCTGCAGGTCAGGTAGATAATTTTCTTTCCAAGCCTCATCTATAGCACATATTTGTGAACCTGTGTCCCAGAGTGCTTGAGTATTCTGTCCATTCAGGAAGCACTTGATAATACATTTTTTTCCTACTAGCTCCCTTACGGTTTGATCTTTAACAGAAGCTCTGATAGTTTTGGGTTCAGATTGTTCACGTAGCTGCCTGACTTGTTTAACACCTAAACATGAGTGTGACTTACAGTCAATTTTGTGAACAGGCCAATGCATTTTCTGACATGTTTTTGAGCAATAAAGAGCAGTTTTACAACTCCAGCAACATTTTAATTCCCTCTTCACTTTCTTTTTTCCACAGTTTACACAAAAATGGGACTTGTAGTTAACTCTGGTTGCCCCACGCCCCACGGAGGCAACCCGACTTAGTTTAAAGGTCCCCTATAGGTTGAAGAAGCTGCTCTGTCTGCTCTACATCCTGCCCTGAAGTGCTCAGTACTTCCACATCTGAAGCAATGCTGACAATGTTCCTCATTGGCTTGGGTACAAGCAAAGCATCTGGGTTGTTGGCGTGGTCTTTGGTAATATTGTTGTGGAGCAAACCTTTGTTGAAATTGTGCATCATGTGATAGAAGCTGAAGTTTAGCTGCTCGCCTGCGCCTTTGTGTCATCATGTGATAGAAGCTGAAGTTTAGCTGCTCACCTGGCCTTTGTGTCATCATGTGATAGAAGCTGAAGTTTAGCTGCTCACCTGACCTTTGTGTCATCATGTGATAGAAGCTGAAGTTTAGCTGCTCACCTGACCTTTGTGTCATCATGTGATAGAAGCTGAAGTTTAGCTGCTCACCTGGCCTTTGTGTCATCATGTGATAGAAGCTGAAGTTTAGCTGCTCACCTGACCTTTGTGTCATCATGTGATAGAAGCTGAAGTTTAGCTGCTCACCTGGCCTTTGTGTCATCATGTGATAGAAGCTGAAGTTTAGCTGCTCACCTGACCTTTGTGTCATCATGTGATAGAAGCTGAAGTTTAGCTGCTCACCTGACCTTTGTGTCATCATGTGATAGAAGCTGAAGTTTAGCTGCTCACCTGGCCTTTGTGTCATCATGTGATAGAAGCTGAAGTTTAGCTGCTCACCTGACCTTTGTGACATCATGTGATAGAAGCTGAAGTTTAGCTGCTCACCTGACCTTTGTGACATCATGTGATAGAAGCTGAAGTTTAGCTGCTCACCTGGCCTTTGTGTCATCATGTGATAGAAGCTGAAGTTTAGCTGCTCACCTGACCTTTGTATCATGTGATAGAAGCTGAAGTTTAGCTGCTCACCTGACCTTTGTGTCATCATGTGATAGAAGCTGAAGTTTAGCTGCTCACCTGACCTTTGTGTCATCATGTGATAGAAGCTGAAGTTTAGCTGCTCACCTGACCTTTGTTTCATGTGATAGAAGCTGAAGTTTAGCTGCTCACCTGACCTTTGTGTCATCATGTGATAGAAGCTGAAGTTTAGCTGCTCACCTGACCTTTGTGTCATCATGTGATAGAAGCTGAAGTTTAGCTGCTCACCTGACCTTTGTGTCATCATGTGATAGAAGCTGAAGTTTAGCTGCTCACTGGCCTTTGTGTCATCATGTGATAGAAGCTGAAGTTTAGCTGCTCACCTGGCCTTTGTGTCATCATGTGATAGAAGCTGAAGTTTAGCTGCTCACCTGGCCTTTGTGTCATCATGTGATAGAAGCTGAAGTTTAGCTGCTCACCTGGCCTTTGTGTCATCATGTGATAGAAGCTGAAGTTTAGCTGCTCACCTGACCTTTGTGTCATCATGTGATAGAAGCTGAAGTTTAGCTGCTCACCTGACCTTTGTGTCATCATGTGATAGAAGCTGAAGTTTAGCTGCTCACCTGGCCTTTGTGTCATCATGTGATAGAAGCTGAAGTTTAGCTGCTCACCTGGCCTTTGTTTCATGTGATAGAAGCTGAAGTTTAGCTGCTCACCTGGCCTTTGTTTCATGTGATAGAAGCTGAAGTTTAGCTGCTCACCTGACCTTTGTTTCATGTGATAGAAGCTGAAGTTTAGCTGCTCACCTGACCTTTGTTTCATGTGATAGAAGCTGAAGTTTAGCTGCTCACCTGACCTTTGTGTCATCATGTGATAGAAGCTGAAGTTTAGCTGCTCACCTGGCCTTTGTGTCATCATGTGATAGAAGCTGAAGTTTAGCTGCTCACCTGGCCTTTGTGTCATCATGTGATAGAAGCTGAAGTTTAGCTGCTCACCTGGCCTTTGTGTCATCATGTGATAGAAGCTGAAGTTTAGCTGCTCACCTGGCCTTTGTTTCATGTGATAGAAGCTGAAGTTTAGCTGCTCACCTGACCTTTGTTTCATGTGATAGAAGCTGAAGTTTAGCTGCTCACCTGGCCTTTGTTTCATGTGATAGAAGCTGAAGTTTAGCTGCTCACCTGACCTTTGTTTCATGTGATAGAAGCTGAAGTTTAGCTGCTCACCTGACCTTTGTGTCATCATGTGATAGAAGCTGAAATTTAGTGCTCACCTGGCCTTTGTGTCATCATGTGATAGAAGCTGAAGTTTAGCTGCTCACCTGGCCTTTGTGTCATCATGTGATAGAAGCTGAAGTTTAGCTGCTCACCTGGCCTTTGTGTCATCATGTGATAGAAGCTGAAGTTTAGCTGCTCACCTGACCTTTGTGTCATCATGTGATAGAAGCTGAAGTTTAGCTGCTCACCTGACCTTTGTGTCATCATGTGATAGAAGCTGAAGTTTAGCTGCTCACCTGGCCTTTGTGTCATCATGTGATAGAAGCTGAAGTTTAGCTGCTCACCTGACCTTTGTGTCATCATGTGATAGAAGCTGAAGTTTAGCTGCTCACTTGGCCTTTGTGTCATCATGTGATAGAAGCTGAAGTTTAGCTGCTCACCTGGCCTTTGTGTCATCATGTGATAGAAGCTGAAGTTTAGCTGCTCACCTGACCTTTGTGTCATCATGTGATAGAAGCTGAAGTTTAGCTGCTCACCTGGCCTTTGTGTCATCATGTGATAGAAGCTGAAGTTTAGCTGCTCACCTGACCTTTGTGTCATCATGTGATAGAAGCTGAAGTTTAGCTGCTCACCTGACCTTTGTGTCATCATGTGATAGAAGCTGAAGTTTAGCTGCTCACCTGGCCTTTGTGTCATCATGTGATAGAAGCTGAAGTTTAGCTGCTCACCTGACCTTTGTGTCATCATGTGATAGAAGCTGAAGTTTAGCTGCTCACCTGACCTTTGTGACATCATGTGATAGAAGCTGAAGTTTAGCTGCTCACCTGACCTTTGTGACATCATGTGATAGAAGCTGAAGTTTAGCTGCTCACCTGGCCTTTGTGTCATCATGTGATAGAAGCTGAAGTTTAGCTGCTCACCTGACCTTTGTGTCATCATGTGATAGAAGCTGAAGTTTAGCTGCTCACCTGACCTTTGTGTCATCATGTGATAGAAGCTGAAGTTTAGCTGCTCACCTGACCTTTGTGTCATCATGTGATAGAAGCTGAAGTTTAGCTGCTCACCTGGCCTTTGTGTCATCATGTGATAGAAGCTGAAGTTTAGCTGCTCACCTGACCTTTGTGTCATCATGTGATAGAAGCTGAAGTTTAGCTGCTCACCTGGCCTTTGTGTCATCATGTGATAGAAGCTGAAGTTTAGCTGCTCACCTGGCCTTTGTGTCATCATGTGATAGAAGCTGAAGTTTAGCTGCTCACCTGACCTTTGTTTCATGTGATAGAAGCTGAAGTTTAGCTGCTCACCTGACCTTTGTGTCATCATGTGATAGAAGCTGAAGTTTAGCTGCTCACCTGGCCTTTGTGTCATCATGTGATAGAAGCTGAAGTTTAGCTGCTCACCTGGCCTTTGTGTCATCATGTGATAGAAGCTGAAGTTTAGCTGCTCACCTGGCCTTTGTGTCATCATGTGATAGAAGCTGAAGTTTAGCTGCTCACCTGGCCTTTGTGTCATCATGTGATAGAAGCTGAAGTTTAGCTGCTCACCTGGCCTTTGTGTCATCATGTGATAGAAGCTGAAGTTTAGCTGCTCACCTGGCCTTTGTGTCATCATGTGATAGAAGCTGAAGTTTAGCTGCTCACCTGGCCTTTGTGTCATCATGTGATAGAAGCTGAAGTTTAGCTGCTCACCTGGCCTTTGTGTCATCATGTGATAGAAGCTGAAGTTTAGCTGCTCACTTGGCCTTTGTGTCATCATGTGATAGAAGCTGAAGTTTAGCTGCTCACCTGGCCTTTGTTTCATGTGATAGAAGCTGAAGTTTAGCTGCTCACCTGACCTTTGTTTCATGTGATAGAAGCTGAAGTTTAGCTGCTCACCTGGCCTTTGTTTCATGTGATAGAAGCTGAAGTTTAGCTGCTCACCTGACCTTTGTTTCATGTGATAGAAGCTGAAGTTTAGCTGCTCACCTGACCTTTGTGTCATCATGTGATAGAAGCTGAAGTTTAGCTGCTCACCTGGCCTTTGTGTCATCATGTGATAGAAGCTGAAGTTTAGCTGCTCACCTGGCCTTTGTGTCATCATGTGATAGAAGCTGAAGTTTAGCTGCTCACCTGGCCTTTGTGTCATCATGTGATAGAAGCTGAAGTTTAGCTGCTCACCTGGCCTTTGTATCATGTGATAGAAGCTGAAGTTTAGCTGCTCACCTGGCCTTTGTGTCATCATGTGATAGAAGCTGAAGTTTAGCTGCTCACCTGACCTTTGTGTCATCATGTGATAGAAGCTGAAGTTTAGCTGCTCACCTGGCCTTTGTGTCATCATGTGATAGAAGCTGAAGTTTAGCTGCTCACCTGGCCTTTGTGTCATCATGTGATAGAAGCTGAAGTTTAGCTGCTCACCTGACCTTTGTGTCATCATGTGATAGAAGCTGAAGTTTAGCTGCTCACCTGGCCTTTGTGTCATCATGTGATAGAAGCTGAAGTTTAGCTGCTCACCTGGCCTTTGTGTCATCATGTGATAGAAGCTGAAGTTTAGCTGCTCACCTGGCCTTTGTGTCATCATGTGATAGAAGCTGAAGTTTAGCTGCTCACCTGACCTTTGTGTCATCATGTGATAGAAGCTGAAGTTTAGCTGCTCACCTGACCTTTGTGTCATCATGTGATAGAAGCTGAAGTTTAGCTGCTCACCTGGCCTTTGTGTCATCATGTGATAGAAGCTGAAGTTTAGCTGCTCACCTGACCTTTGTGTCATCATGTGATAGAAGCTGAAGTTTAGCTGCTCACCTGGCCTTTGTGTCATCATGTGATAGAAGCTGAAGTTTAGCTGCTCACCTGGCCTTTGTGTCATCATGTGATAGAAGCTGAAGTTTAGCTGCTCACCTGACCTTTGTGTCATCATGTGATAGAAGCTGAAGTTTAGCTGCTCACCTGGCCTTTGTGTCATCATGTGATAGAAGCTGAAGTTTAGCTGCTCACCTGACCTTTGTGTCATCATGTGATAGAAGCTGAAGTTTAGCTGCTCACCTGGCCTTTGTGTCATCATGTGATAGAAGCTGAAGTTTAGCTGCTCACCTGACCTTTGTGACATCATGTGATAGAAGCTGAAGTTTAGCTGCTCACCTGACCTTTGTGACATCATGTGATAGAAGCTGAAGTTTAGCTGCTCACCTGACCTTTGTGTCATCATGTGATAGAAGCTGAAGTTTAGCTGCTCACCTGGCCTTTGTGTCATCATGTGATAGAAGCTGAAGTTTAGCTGCTCACCTGACCTTTGTGTCATCATGTGATAGAAGCTGAAGTTTAGCTGCTCACCTGACCTTTGTGTCATCATGTGATAGAAGCTGAAGTTTAGCTGCTCACCTGACCTTTGTGTCATCATGTGATAGAAGCTGAAGTTTAGCTGCTCACCTGGCCTTTGTGTCATCATGTGATAGAAGCTGAAGTTTAGCTGCTCACCTGGCCTTTGTTTCATCATGTGATAGAAGCTGAAGTTTAGCTGCTCACCTGGCCTTTGTGTCATCATGTGATAGAAGCTGAAGTTTAGCTGCTCACTTGGCCTTTGTTTCATGTGATAGAAGCTGAAGTTTAGCTGCTCACCTGACCTTTGTTTCATGTGATAGAAGCTGAAGTTTAGCTGCTCACCTGGCCTTTGTGTCATCATGTGATAGAAGCTGAAGTTTAGCTGCTCACCTGGCCTTTGTGTCATCATGTGATAGAAGCTGAAGTTTAGCTGCTCACCTGGCCTTTGTGTCATCATGTGATAGAAGCTGAAGTTTAGCTGCTCACCTGGCCTTTGTGTCATCATGTGATAGAAGCTGAAGTTTAGCTGCTCACCTGGCCTTTGTGTCATCATGTGATAGAAGCTGAAGTTTAGCTGCTCACCTGGCCTTTGTGTCATCATGTGATAGAAGCTGAAGTTTAGCTGCTCACCTGGCCTTTGTGTCATCATGTGATAGAAGCTGAAGTTTAGCTGCTCACCTGGCCTTTGTGTCATCATGTGATAGAAGCTGAAGTTTAGCTGCTCACCTGACCTTTGTGTCATCATGTGATAGAAGCTGAAGTTTAGCTGCTCACCTGGCCTTTGTGTCATCATGTGATAGAAGCTGAAGTTTAGCTGCTCACCTGACCTTTGTGTCATCATGTGATAGAAGCTGAAGTTTAGCTGCTCACCTGGCCTTTGTGTCATCATGTGATAGAAGCTGAAGTTTAGCTGCTCACCTGACCTTTGTGTCATCATGTGATAGAAGCTGAAGTTTAGCTGCTCACCTGACCTTTGTGTCATCATGTGATAGAAGCTGAAGTTTAGCTGCTCACCTGGCCTTTGTGTCATCATGTGATAGAAGCTGAAGTTTAGCTGCTCACCTGACCTTTGTGACATCATGTGATAGAAGCTGAAGTTTAGCTGCTCACCTGACCTTTGTGACATCATGTGATAGAAGCTGAAGTTTAGCTGCTCACCTGGCCTTTGTGTCATCATGTGATAGAAGCTGAAGTTTAGCTGCTCACCTGACCTTTGTGTCATCATGTGATAGAAGCTGAAGTTTAGCTGCTCACCTGACCTTTGTGACATCATGTGATAGAAGCTGAAGTTTAGCTGCTCACCTGACCTTTGTGACATCATGTGATAGAAGCTGAAGTTTAGCTGCTCACCTGGCCTTTGTGTCATCATGTGATAGAAGCTGAAGTTTAGCTGCTCACCTGACCTTTGTGACATCATGTGATAGAAGCTGAAGTTTAGCTGCTCACCTGACCTTTGTGTCATCATGTGATAGAAGCTGAAGTTTAGCTGCTCACCTGGCCTTTGTGTCATCATGTGATAGAAGCTGAAGTTTAGCTGCTCACCTGACCTTTGTGTCATCATGTGATAGAAGCTGAAGTTTAGCTGCTCACCTGGCCTTTGTGTCATCATGTGATAGAAGCTGAAGTTTAGCTGCTCACCTGGCCTTTGTGTCATCATGTGATAGAAGCTGAAGTTTAGCTGCTCACTTGGCCTTTGTGTCATCATGTGATAGAAGCTGAAGTTTAG
>JBBPBX010052530.1:0-14648 GCA_038048925.1 Garcialebias charrua
TGTCCAGAAGGCCATCATTGACACCCTCAAGCAAGAGGGTAAGACACAGAAAGAAATTTCTGAACGAATAGGCTGTTCCCAGAGTGCTGTATCAAGGCACCTCAGTGGGAAGTCTGTGGGAAGGGAAAAGTGTGGCAGAAAACGCTGCACAACGAGAAGAGGTGACCGGACCCTGAGGAAGATTGTGGAGAAGGGCCGATTCCAGAGCCACCGTGCACAGGCGTGTGCAGGAAATGGGCTACAGGTGCCGCATTCCCCAGGTCAAGCCACTTTTGAACCAGAAACAGCGGCAGAAGCGCCTGACCTGGGCTACAGAGAAGCAGCACTGGACTGTTGCTCAGTGGTCCAAAGTACTTTTTTCGGATGAAAGCAAAGTTTGCATGTCATTCGGAAATCAAGGTGCCAGAGTCTGGAGGAAGACTGGGGAGAAGGAAATGCCAGAAGTCCAGTGTCAAGTACCCACAGTCAGTGATGGTCTGGGGTGCCATGTCAGCTGCTGGTGTTGGTCCACTGTGTTTTATCAAGGGCAGGGTCAATGCAGCTAGCTATCAGGAGATTTTGGAGCACTTCATGCTTCCATCTGCTGAAAAGCTTTATGGAGATGAAGATTTCATTTTTCAGCACGACCTGGCACCTGCTCAGTGCCAAAACCACTGGTAAATGGTTTACTGACCATGGTATTACTGTGCTCAATTGGCCTGCCAACTCTCCTGACCTGAACCCCATAGAGAATCTGTGGGATATTGTGAAGAGAAAGTTGAGAGACGCAAGACCCAACACTCTGGATGAGCTTAAGGCCGCTATCGAAGCATCCTGGGCCTCCATAACACCTCAGCAGTGCCACAGGCTGATTGCCTCCATGCCACGCCGCATTGAAGCAGTCATTTCTGCAAAAGGATTCCCGACCAAGTATTGAGTGCATAACTGAACATAATTATTTGAAGGTTGACTTTTTTGTATTAAAAACACTTTTCTTTTATTGGTCGGATGAAATATGCTAATTTTTTGAGACAGGAATTTTGGGTTTTCATGAGCTGTATGCCAAAATCATCAGTATTAAAACAGAAATGTTTCAGTTGGTGTGCAATGAATCTAAAATATATGAAAGTTTCATTTTTATCATTACATTATGGAAAATAATGACCTTATCACAATATGCTAATTTTTTTAGAAGGACCATTTTCTATATTTGTCTTTGTAATCAATTAAATAAATAAATAAATGGAAAGTGTTTTGTTAAATTTTGTGCAAAGCATTTTATATTATAAAATCAGTAATTACATTATTTCCATGCGATACATTATCTCTCATAGACAATAAAAAAATCTAAATATTCTGACATTACTGTTTTTTAAACAAGTAAATGTTGGTCTATTCTGTATTTTCTCAATTTTATGGGTTCAGAATGTTTACTTCTTGGCTTTATTTGTGTTTTTCATCAAATATATTTTGCGAATACTGTACTGTGTACAGTAATCTTTGAAAAAAAAGAGGATTCTGAAAATTGTTGTAGTGACACATCTTATTTTATAAAACATCTCAGTTGCCATCCTTGTCTATGATTGGATAAAATTTGATCACGTGACTTGAAAAACCTTTTTTTTTTTCTCTTCCAAAGGCAAAGTGGATGGATTTCTGATTTTTTTTCTCCCAATGTACTGACAACATATGTTGTTATATTTTATTCAGCAAATTGTTTATATTTTTTCTAAGCCTTGCTGGATTTCAACTGATTTCACCTCTTAGCGTAAGTCTCTCAGTGGTGTCCGAAGGCTAACTGAAGGCTGTAGGTTGATGACTGGTCGATCTGTCTGGACATTGACAACAGACAACATTATCATCTATCGACTGCTTGGCACAGCAAATCGTTACGTTGTCATCGTGATTTGTTCACAAAAGAATCCTAAATTAATAACGTTGTACTCCATTCTCGCACGTATCTCACGCCTGCAACCTTTACAGTGACCTGCATTTTCTGAACCACTCATTTTTATCATAAACTTTGCTGTTCTCCGTAACAACATCGCCATCTTGTGGTCTGTGTACGCAGTTACGTGAACCGGAAGTAGAAGCTCATTTGAGGTCGTCATGGGGAGCAAAGTCAGCTCCAAAATGGCAGCTCCCGCCGCTAGAGTAATTCAGGTAAAGTCGCTCCTAAATTCTCAATAACTCTTTGACATTTCGTGTGTTGGGTTCCTCAATGAAGTTGAAAAGTTGTTACTTTTAAGAGGTTTTAGTTTAGTTTTGAGAAGCGTATTAATAAATTCGGAGAAGCTTTGTTGCTGATGCTGATTTTTCTTGATGTCCTTCGTTAAAATTAAATCAAAACACTGTCGTTTCTGATCTTTATCCAGTTTGACCAGTCTTTCTTTTACTCGTTAAATAAAACTTAAATGTGACTAACACTTTAGTTGTGTTGACACAATTATGTGACATTCTGTCGCATCATTTTGAGTGTGACTCACAACTCTCCTCCACCCAAATATTTTCCATACGATAACATTTATTGTTTCTTTTTACAGATAAACCGCTAATGCTTTCTTTGAAAAATTAATCAGTCTATATCCACATGCCCGAATTACCTTTAACCAATTTGAAATATTTCTTTATAACTGATTAATGCAGCTGACAGAACTTTTAAAATGTTTTGGTTTTGTCCATACAGCAGCAATATACCAACTGTATTTGAGATTTCACAGCAAATATTTACATTTAGTAACTTGAAACTTTACCTTGTCAAACATTAATTACATATCTTTAAATAGTTTGATAACCATTGCCAACCAGTGCACTGGTCAGTGTACCAGTATACCAAACAGTGTACTAGTTGGGCAGCTGTGGCTGAGTGGTTAGAACAGTTGTTCTCCACTGCAAGAGTTGGGAGTTCGATTCCACACCAACAGTCGCATGCTGAAGTGTCCCTGGGCAAGACACTGAACCCCTCATTGGCTCTGATGTGTCCCATCGGTGTGTGAATGTGGTAAAGCTCTGATTATATAATAGAGTGCTGTATGAATGTGGTAAAGCTCTGATTATTTTTTGTAAAGATATAATAGAGTGCTGTATGAATGGACAAATGAGGGCACAGATTGTAAAGCACTTTGAGTATCTTGATAAGATAGAAAGGTGCTATATAAGCACTGTCCATTTACCATTTATTGATGGATTAACTTTAACACTAATCAAAATCTCTTTTTAAATTCTTGTTTTCATGCATTTTGTCTGGTTTATAGCACCAACCTTCATGAAATGTGTCAAAATTGCTGCAGATTTTAGAACTATATTTTGAAAGTCACACTTCCCATTTACTGAGAGTTAGGGTTAGGTGTTAATGCTTTTCAAATACTGTAAAATATATCATCAATGGCTCTCATGGAATTAATGGAACAAATAACTACTGCTGTCGATCAAAAACAATATTGTGTCAGTATTTTTGTTGATTTAAAAAAAGCATTCGATACTATTGATCACACCATTCTCCTTGAAAAACTGAACAAATATGGTATTAGAGGACCAGCATTACAGTGGGTATCTAGCTACTTAAAAGATAGGAAACAATTTGTACAAATAAATGATGTAAGATCTGACCTCTGTAATATCACATGTGGAGTTCCCCAAGGCTCTGTACTTGGACCAAAGCTATTTATTTTATATGTGAATGACTTGGTAAATGTGTCAGGACTCCTTAAATGTGTACTTTTTGCTGATGATACCACTTTTCTGGTGGTGGTTGGGTTAAATGCAGAGACGAATTTCGTCTGTGTATGGGAAACATACACAGATGACAGACAAAGACATTATTATTTTTTTTCTGTTTAGGTGAAGATGTAGAACAAATGTTGGAATTGATAAAGACAGAATTTGTAAAAATACAAACTTGGTTTAAAATCAATAAATTATCATTAAATCTAGAAAAAACTAATATGATATTCAGTAATAAAAAGAAAACTGTTGATGTTCCACTCAAAATTGAGGGTGTTGAGATTTGTAGAGTGAGTGAGGTGAAGTTTTTGGGTGTTATCATTGATGACAAACTGACATGGAAACAACACATAAATTCTGTAAGAATAAAAATAGCTAAATCGATTGCAGTACTGTACAAAGTCAGAGACCTATTGAATGATAAAGCTCTGTATTTATTGTATAACACAATCATTGTTCCACACTTAATCTATTGTATTGATGTTGATCATGACATGTATTTTTTTTTAAATGCCCCAACAAGTCTTTAGAACATCAGAAATGAGGTGATAAGTAGATAGACACCAATGTTTAACTGTATTTAGTTTAGTGTATTTCTTAGTTCATATCTTAGATCTTATTTTCATTTACAATTTATACTTTTGTTGGATGTACTGTAACTGGGACCCTGTGTATGTTTATTTGACATTTTCAGGCTGTGCGGCCACATGCTCCTCTGATCAAGTTCCCCAAAAGACAGGAGGTGCCAAAGCCTAATGGTATGTTTCTGTGAACATATGTAATTTAATCCCGTGCTGATTTTTTTTTTTTTAAAGCAGCTTTAAATAGCATCTATAAATCTAGTTTAAACTGCTTTATATAAATGTGGTTCAGTGCTGCAATGGTTGTTCATTAACCCCAGCTACTGTTTGCAACACTTTTTATAAACACAGACAATCTGAAAGTAATTTCTTCAATTTTTTTTGTTTATTGCTAAAAAGGATTATCTGTTTTACCTAAAACGTGTTTTAATCGTTCCTCTTCTAGCCCAAGAAGTGCTGAAAATGTTAGCAGGTA
Source organism: Garcialebias charrua (assembly GCA_038048925.1). Lineage (NCBI taxonomy): Eukaryota > Metazoa > Chordata > Actinopteri > Cyprinodontiformes > Rivulidae > Garcialebias > Garcialebias charrua. The sequence goes on from JBBPBX010052530.1 coordinate 4,759, forward strand.
GTTTTCCACAGCACAACGCTCCCAGCGCTCCTTCAGCTCCATCAACACAGTTAGCAAGACCTCACGAACCTCTGATTCCTGTCCCGGGCACGCCAGACACCCTGGCCTCCCTTCAGCAGTTTCCTGCGAGGTACCGCAGGAGACTGTTAACTGTGGATGAAATGGACTACATCCAGGTGAGGGGCACGATCATTCATGATGTACAAATAAAATAACATTACAGTAGTCCCTCGATGATCGCAGGGGATCCGTACCCTGAAGCCCCGCGATAAGTGAAAAACCGCAAAGTAGGAATAGTAGTACAAGTAGTAAGTAGTAGTTTATTTTAATGTGTGTGTATGTATATATAGGTAGTCCTCGACTTACGACGCCCCCGACTTACAACGTTTCGGACTTACGAACGCATCTCATTTAAAATTATTATTATTATTTTTTTTAATAATAAATAAACAAATGTACAGTACTGTACAGTTACCATTAGCCTATCCTAACACAGTTAAAGCTGCTATATGTAATTTCTGGAACACGCTGGAACTTAAAAAAAATTTGAACAGACACGTTTCTGGTCCCTCCCCCTCAGAGCCATATATGGCTCTGCTCCCCCCTTGCTCTCGCTGTAATTCAGCTCAGCTTCCTTAACTCCGCCTCCACTTCATGTCCTGTCGCAGCCGCTGCAAATTTCTGTGTTTATATGTTAATAAAACGTTCTAAAAAATAAAATAAAAACATGGAGCGCTGGTCCAGCACACCAGAACACCATGAAATCTGCAGAGCCTCGGCAGCCACGTTGAACCCGAGTTTAATTCGCTCGTGACAAATTCATTCATTTCCTCAATTCATTCATGGACTCAGCGGAGGAGGAAGCGATCACTTGACTTTTGGCAAAAAAACAAAAGAAAAGTCCAGATCAGGGATGAAGAAGGGGAATTTAATACATTTGTGTCACATACAAAACAGTTTTGCATCGCTTTGCAATGCTTTGAACGAGAACGTGCGCGGCCGCTGCGGGCTGGGACAGGCGGGGGCGTGGGTTAGGAGCATGAGAAGTGAGAAGCTCTGTTTTTATTGGCTGGTTAACGGCGGGTCACTGTGTTTAAAAAAAATGCTTTTAGAGATGCAAGGGGACTATAGTTTTTTTCAGAGATTACTTGTCTAACATCAGTCTGTCAGGAGATAGTGACAGAGTGAAGAAATATGTTAAAAATATATTTTTAGAAAAGTTACATATAGCAGCTTTAAGGAGTGAGTTGAATTGTCTCCCTCCTCCCTAGCAGGCTCCATTCACATACAGTAAAGGGAGCTAGCTCCCTTTATGTGAAAGGGAGACAATTCAACTCACTCCTTCATCTTTAAAAACTGTGTTAGGATAGGCTAAGTGCTTGGTGACTGTACAGTACTGTACATCTATTTATTTTTAAAAAGTTATTTTTTTGTATGTGATCTGACTTACAAATTTTCGACATATATTATATATATATTATATATTTATATATACAGTATATATATTATATATTTTTATATATATATTATACTGTATATATATTATATATACTGTATATGGTGTTTTAAACCCTTCCCTCACTCTTGCTATATTCTAAACAATGTTTTGTAAACTCTAAACGCTCTAAAAGAGCACAGAATGTCATGATTTCAGCTCTCTGCTCTTAGCCACCTGCAAGCACTCTTGGCCACGCCCACTTCTCCGCTCTGCACGGAGAACAGCTGATCAGCTGCAGCAGGAAGTTTATTCTGCAGCTCTGGGCTGCACAAATGTGCAGCAGGTGCTAAATAATTTAAAATCATTAATTTTAAATAAAAATTCCATGCCGATCATGCGGCTCATCCATCAGTCAGCTAAGTGCCATGTCCAATCTTATTTTGAAAAACCACGATAGAGTCCACGATAAACGAACGGCGAAGTAGTGAGGGACTACTGTATTTTTGCTCGTTTGTTTGTTCGCTGTCTTATTTTGTTTTTAGTGTTGAAAATTTGAGCACTTTGGTAATTGATGCTATTGTTTGATATATTTTTGCTAATAAATGATGACTTCATGCATCACATGACTTTGAAACCAAAAATACATGCTACACTGGACTAGCCCAAATGCTAAAGTAGAACTTTTTTTTAGTGGTCCTCAGTCACGAACTGAAAGATCTTTAAAGGTCTTTGCATTAACCTAAAACAATGGTGCTTGTTTAATTGCTCAGTAATATCACAGAACTAGATCCTTTCCTGTGTGAACTGGTGAAAATCAGACCTAAAATCTAGGGGTGCAAATCTCTGTCTGGCGATTCGATTCCGAATTTTGGTGTCACGATTCGATTCAAAATCGATGTTTCGATTCGGAAACGATTTTTGATTCGGAAACGATTTTTCTATTGAAATGGTCATAAATTTAGTTTCAGTTTTGTAACTGACAAGCTGAAAAGAATAAACAACAATGTAAACAAATAGAACATTTATTTAAAACAATAATTTTAGGTTCCTTATTGTATCAAATCTTTTGAATCGTTTGATATTTATACCAAAAATAGGAACAAATTATACAGGAGTGCATACAATTCTGTAAAAATTACCAGTATTAGGTTAGCTTAGTTGCCTGGATTTCTCTAAAACAATAAAATAAAAATCTAGGAACAAATAATTTATCCATCCATCATCTTTACCCACTTCTTCCTTTTCAAGTCTCGGGGGGTCACTGGTGCCCATGTCCAGCCATCACTGTGTGAGAGGCGGGGGACACCTGGACAGGTCTCCAGTCCATCACAGACAAATAATTCAAAATATATAAATACAAAAGTAAACAGACTTCAGCCTACCATAGTGCATTAACCTTTAACTCAAAATAATATACAGACTTCAGTTTTTTAAACCATATTGATTCATATTTAGTAAATCTTTAACAAAATTTCAAAACCTGTGCAAACCTGCATCAAAATTTCTTCTGAACTGTAATTTATAAACTATAAATTGTATCATTTAGAACTGGCTCCAGCCGATGCGTCTCATCTGGCCTCTCCAACCTGTTAAAAAGACAAATTAAATTAAGTTTGTTGTATACAGTATTGTCTTTAAGTTTTAGTACATTATGAGAAACAACAGTTACCTTTGAGCTGCATCAGAACTTCTCCCTCGTTATTCTTGTTTCATGCTGGAGCTGTGTGGAGTTTTATCTACATGAAGGAATAACGTACGTTGCTTCCAGCGCATTAAAAATAAAACTAAACCCCTCAACGTCCACTGAGCTGTCTGCGCGTAAATCCTTTGTGATATAGCAGGAGATGGAGAGAGAAATCTTTGCAGCAAACTTCGCTGGTCGGCTGCTTTTACTTTCATCTTCCTCGCATTTTATTGTATTTCCAAAATACTGTACCGTAATTTTATTTGACACTTCATGCGAACAACAGTTCTCTTATTAAGTTCTGTCTTCCCCCAGAACGTTGTAGGATCTGAAATTATTTTTAAAGACGAAGGAGCGAGTTGAATCACGCCGTCTTCCTGCTCCATGCTAGCAGGCTCCATTCAGATAAAGGGAGCTGGCTAACTAGCTTGCTGTACGGTGGCCTACACGGCCAAAATTCTACGGTGGCCGAACGGACACAAAATGTAATATGCAGTACGCTCAGGAGGAGTAGGAGTGGAAAAAATATAAAATTAAACATGTTTTAAAATCGATTTTGGGGCTTTTAGAATCGATTCAGAATCGCCAGGACTAAGAATCTACTAGATTCTTTAAAAAAATCTATTTTTTTCTGCACACCTACTAAAATCATCAACGGCTGCTTCTGAAAAGCCATTTTGAGGTGTTGTGTACAGATCATACTAGAACTGAAGACTAAAAATGTTTGTATTTTTCTTATCTTTCTATTTGATAAAAGTTAAGACAGCTTGTTTTTGTTTATTTATGCACATTGTTGTATCCAAACATTGAGTCCAGTGCTGTTGAGGTGATGTTTCATTTTGTGGCAGTCTGTAATTTAATTAGTGCCACACAGTTGCATAGCTGTATATATGTAGCTTGAGTATGAAAAAAATGCATAAATTAGAAGCAAATAATGGCTAACTGTATATTTTTTTCTTCTCCTGTCTGTGCTGCAGCGTGGTGGACCCGAGTGACTCACTTTCTGCAACCAAAGTCCTCTGATGGACATCACTCTCTCTAATCTGCTCTTCAGCACAATCCTGATGCGGTGACGCACGGAGAATAAAGTTTTACATGAAGCCTGTTCAAACGAACATACGTTTATTTTCAGACGATTGCAGTGTACTTTAAGATCACGTGAAATGGAAAAGTTTATTGCAAAACACTGAAAAGCCATAATAGCTTCTGTGTTGAACTCCACTGGCAATTCACATATTCCTAACAGATTTTTTTTTTTTTAATTATTATTTTGGTTGTTTTAGCTACACATGAAATGCCATCAGTTTTAAAATAAATGGTTGATACAGATTTAAATCAGTTCTTTTCATTGTTTTGATCACGTGAACCATTGAATAGAAAATATTTAAACAATCTTTGCATTTTGTTTGTTGCATTCTTTACGTTTGATGGGAACACAGAGCACTTATCTTAAACAAGCAGCGTACATAAACAAACGATCAATATGTTGTTGACTTTGCAGGTATTTATTGTTGATACCAATGCTGGCATGCCTTTTAAGATAAAACATTCACAACATCACAACTTCACAGCAGTGCAGTAACACTGGCCACCATTAACAGTTTTCTAAATATAAACTTCAGAGATTTTTTTAAATTACTTGGATGAATATTGGCACAAGTTGTACAGACGTAACAGAGGTCAAAGGTGAAATAACACTTCACCTCTCTAGCAGATTGTCTGCTTTGTTTTTAATCAAAGCTGTGAAAAGCTGCTCACTGCTGCACTTTTTTTTCTTTCTTTTTTTTTTTACCTAATGGTGCCAGGCAAACATTGAAACAATTATTTCTGCATATTTACCGTAAGCCTTTTTGGGCACAAAAAAAATAAAAATAATTACCAGCTTCTAAACACATGGCTTTACAAAAATATTTCAAATGTTCAAAGACCTAATGTCAAATACTAAGCATGGACTTCATGACATATATTCCGTAAACGAGAAGAAACTGTCAAGTCACAAATTATTACAACACTGGGAGAAACACAGAAATGCACTGATGACTTTACCGTATTTGTTGGACTATAAGGCGCACTTAAAATCCTTCAATCTTAAAAATTGACAGCAAGCCTTATAATCCGGTGCGCCTTATAGTCTGAAAAATACAGTAGTTTTTCTGTCCTACATATTCTTGCTCAAGAATATAAAGAGCATCTTATTCATTTGCTTTTAATCATCAGTTGGAACGTTTTGTGCAGATGCCAGACTTTTTTAATGTCGCTCTTGAAATGCAGCCGGAGCGATCTGTGCCCCGCGGTGGCAGCGAAACGACACGTCAATCGTTCTGTTCTTCCAGTTCCTCGAAAGCGGGGAGGAAATCGGCGATGGTGTCCACCACGTAGTCGGGCACAAAGCTGCGGTTGGTGGTCAGGTCACTGTTTCTGTACTCGTGGGCCTCTTCGAGCTGAGACACGCCTGTGAGAGTGAGCATGGTGTCCAGGCCGCAGTTTGACCCGAACAGCATATCAGTCTCCAGGCGGTCCCCGACCATCAGGCACTGGGAGGGATCCACACCGCTGAACTGGCTGGAGATGCACTCGAACATGAAGCGGCTCGGCTTACCGATCACGGTGGCTTTGCGAGCCGAGGCCACCTCGAGAGCTGCGGTCAGGGACCCCGAACCTACGGAGGGTCAAAAATAAAGTGGGGTTAGGTCACAGAAACCCGAACAAAATGCGCATACAGTTGACCTCGTACCATCTAAACCAGAGCTATTAAACTGGTGGCCCACCAGTGGGTTCACATTTAAATAAAACTAGAATTTAAACCAGAAAACAAACTTGCTTAGTGACAGTAACTGCAGGATGATGCTCTCGGCTTTGTTGCCCACCTGAGCACGAGCTGCCCTGATCATGTTTTAGAACAAGACGCCCAACAGCCAAAGCTTTTAAAGCTCCTGCATTTGATCTAATCTTTGCTAGTTTGGAAGAAAATTAACAAAACATGTGATTTGTTGTCGATCACTGCCTCGGCTTCTTGGCTCCCTGTGGTGTCTGACGTTAGATCACAAACTGAACTCAAGTAAACTTATTGACTGGCTGATAATTGCCTATTTAAACAAAACTAAAGTTGTGTTTTGGTTAAAAAGAAAATACTATTGGCCAGAAACAAACGATCCATCTTAAAATTTGGTGTTGGCCATGGCTGCCTGATTTCTAATAAAATATCAGTCAACCTTTATCTAGAATCATCAGATTTTCCTACATGTTTAAAACCATTATTAAAGAAGTAAGTCAAAAGAAAGGCAGTCTTGTTTATTTGTTGTAGAAAAAGATTTAAAGTTCTAAAATTGGGTTCAAATTTTAATTCAGCATTCGTGTGTGTGTGTGTGTGTTAAAGGTGGTGTGACATGATTTTGGAACTACCGGTATGCATAAAGTTGCACAACATACTGTATATGTTGTATCATTCAACTATGTTCGTTTTTACAAGCAAAATGATAAATCAATGAAATTTTGTTTCGAAAGTGATTTTAAAATTGGCGCCGTGTTTCGTCACGGGACATCCGGGTACTTATGCATGCAACGTCATGTGACGTAGAGACAAGAGCTTCAGTCTGCAATTAGCATGCATTGTCATTGTCTTCAAGATCGACTACCGTATTTGTCGGAGTATAACACAGTTTTTTTTGCTCATTTGAATGTCCTGCGTGTTATATGCCGAAGCGTGTTATTTATGGATTTCTTTCCCATGTTTTTAGACCCATTTTTGGCTCTGACATTGCAGTTTTTCATTTTGGGCAAAAAAAATGGTGCAGTACCACTTTTGTCCGCTAGGGGGCCCACTTCCAGACCGTTTCTAGCTCATGTGTCCGAAAAAAGCCTCCTCTGGTCGGACTGACTGTCGCTGCCCGCCTCCTGCTCTGGATGTAGCTGCTGTTAGCTGTGAGGTTAGCTGTATTTTTTAGCAGGATAACTCATAAACCACATCGCGGATTTTCTTGAAACTTACAGAGCGTAATTATTTGGTGGTCATTTACTCACTGTTAGCTGCAGAAGATATTTAGAGCTATAAAAAAAATCGCTCTTTTAGCTGTTAGCACTTAGCTAACGTGAACAGATACCTACTGTTTAGATAAACAGCTCTTAAACAACTCATATTTTTTAGGCTTAGAGTGTAATTATATGGGTTTAATTTACAAGCTGTGACCTGTATAAGACATTTGAGATCAAATTCGATTTATTTATAATTTATTTTAGTAGCGCACGAGACGTGTTTTGGAAGAAGTCAAACCAAAACAATTTAAATCTAGCAGATTAGACCATTTCGTGAATTGATTAAGGAACCGTTAAGCTCAGGAACCCTTGTGCTATAATGTCAGCTAAGAAATATATTTTTTCTCGCAAAGAAATAATTGTTTTTACCGTGCTTTCTTGTGAAGTCCTTCGGTGCTCGCTCGCTTCTGTGGACGCGTCGCGGTGACGCATAATAGATGCGCGTTATACGCCGAAGCGTGTTATTTACGGATTTTTCCAATTTATTGGCAATAATTGGACAAAGCGTGTTATATACAGGAGCGTGTTATAATCCGACGAATACGGTATTTTCTTTTGTATAACTTGAAAAATGCCGGTACGTTGTGTCGCATTTGGGTGTTCTAACATCGCAAGCTCTGTAGACAACTACGATCGGGTTCCAGCCCTTCACCCTCGGAAACTTGCTCATCTGATGTCGGACTCCCCCTCGCACCCTGCACGGTAAGACTCAAATAAATACGGCTGCAGTCCTACAGTGGAACCAGCTAATTCTTGTTCATCACTCGAACTAACTTCGGCTTCCCAAATTGAAGACAAATTGCTCAAATCTTCACTTAAATTGCTTAATTCCTCGGTTTATATATTCACTGCCATTGTTATTTACATGGGCGTAGCCAGGATTTTATGAGGGGCGGTTCGTTTAAAGGAAAAGTTGACCTGGAAAAACCAACACGCCTCGGTGGTTCACTGGAAACGCGTCGGGTTGCCGCTTCAGACCTTTTCTCGACTCGGGTTCNTATTTGCATGCTTTTCCCCAAACTTCAATATAATAGATTAAATATGGAACAATCATTACATTATACAATATTGTCATTCAAAAACTTTTATTTTATACAGTAATGCAATTAATTTTGTTATTTTTATTCTTAAGTAATTTACATGATATTTCCATGTCAGCTTCTCATCAATAACGACACCCAAAATTTCATTTAATTAACTCTATGAATTTCAATACTGTCAATTTTAAAGTTGTTGTTTAAAGTTAAAACTATTAATATTGACAAAGTTGAGAATTTTGTGTTCATTTGATGGGGATTTCAATTCTTTGAAGGCTAAATACAAATAAAAGGTGAATATTAATTTATTTGTATAGTTTGTAGTTTTTCTGAGGCTTTTTATATTGTTTATATCGCTATCGAATTATATCGCTATCGACCGAAATTAAGAAATATATTGTGATAAAAGTTTTGGCCACATTGTCCAGCCCTACGACAGGCCTAGCTCTGCAGACCGAGCTTTAATCCACAATGCCTTTGTCTGTCAGGCAACAGTACTGGGCCAGCATGAACTAAGTCTTAACAGTGTTAAGGCTCAACTGCAAAATGTTCTCTACTTCTCTAATCCAAGTGAGTACTCATCACTAAAAGCTAATAATTTCACTAACTTCAAGGCCTCAGCAAACAACTTCCACTACTTGAAATACATTTATTTTAGCTCCAGAGGTTAGAAGTATCACTTTTCTAGAGACTTTTTAGTTCAATATACAGTGGATAGTTTTTTTTATTGTGCAGAAAACTTGTATTTATGATAGCAAGTGCAATAATATCTCTTGTAGACAGCCAGAGAGGCAAAGCATTGCCATAGGCCTTTGAGAATTGTGGACAAACTCCTACCTGTCTCTCCAATTACAAATTTACAGAGGAGATGAGAAATGCTTTTAATCACCGTTTCCAAACATAAAGACGTTGCTGAAACACTCCAGTGTCTGCGTCAAGAGTTTTCACAATGCCTCTGAGACATTGATTAACCTTTAATCTTCCCCTGCTGAGGAAAGATGGAACAAGAAGGATCTTTGGGAGTCTTTCAGAAACCCCAGATAAGAATGAAGAAGTTTGTTTCTCAAGACACCTTGAGGCCAAATCCTACTTCAGCCCTTCTCCTTAATTTTTATATCCACACTCCTGTGTTTTGAACATTCGCAACCAGAGAGAAGGGTGTTTTGTGATATTATTGTGGTATTTTTTTTGGGTGGCGTTTTTGTGGTATTATTGACAAATGTTGTTTACAAGCATAAAAATAGCATCATTTGTTTCCATTTCAATAAATCATTGTAATATGTAGCTTTAAGGGTAGTGTTTTCTGATAATTGCTAATATCTTTGTTACTTTTGCCATTCTCTAACAATACAAATTAGAATCATTTGTGAAGTTGAAATTTTTTTATATTATTATGAACAAATATTCAATATCCATGAACACATTTTATGTGCATAGGCACACTGATGAACTTCAAATAAAAGAAGGGAGTGAGTAATCAGGGTGAAAATGAGAATTGACCTAAACAAGTTTGGCCACACCTAGCCCATTCTAGACAGAAGATAAGCATGGTATGGTACTTTGTACTGTATATTAATATCTTAGAATGAACATTTCCTGTTAAACAGTTTCCTTGTGTCCAGTTGTTGGGAAAGTTCATATAGGGATACACTCCTGAACCGACTGTCCAACTGGTTTACTAACCAGTCTTTAGTCAAAT
>JBBPBX010052531.1:11865-24178 GCA_038048925.1 Garcialebias charrua
ACGGTTGGTTGTTAAGCTAACAGGCGAACGGAGCCAGCATCTCCATTAACTCTGTGAACTGTGAAACAGAAATCCTACACATAAAGGAACTCTTTCACACACGTTTGTGTGATCGTTTTAGAAGAGTTAGAAGCTGTGGAAGCTCACAGTTTGTGTGTAAAGATTTAAAAGTAAAGTAAACGGGACAAGATGTCAGACGTTGGTGAAGTTGCGGCCGTTGGCCAGAAGAGGGAGCCAAAGCCCACAGAACGAGCTGTTGATGAGAAACTCATCAGATTAAAAGGAGCCAGAAGAGGCAAGCTGTCACAATTAACAAAAGAGAAGAATAACATTGAAAGATTGAAACAAAATGAATGCAATGTTGATTTCATAGCTAAAGAATCTTTACCAAACTTTGTCAAATGCCTGGGAGAGTATAAACGCATTAATGAAGAACTGTGTGAACTGTTAAATGAAGATGATAAATGCAAAGACCAAGATGTGTTCGAGCATAGACATTCTGAGTTTAAACTTTTCATACAAAGCATTATACAATGGATAAACGATGTAATATGCCCTCCAGAGGATGATGTTGGTCCACACAACAGTGTTTCAAAGGCTAACTCAGTTATAAGCAGTGCATCACAAGGATCAAGTACAATTTCAACGCGGCTGAGAATTAAAGCAGAACGTGAAGCACTCTTAGCAAGAGCAGCAGCTATGAAAAACAAAGAAGCAATTCAACTAGAAGAAGCCCGTCTGAAATTTAGAAAAGAGCAACTAGAAATTGAAACAGAACTTGCTATTTCAGATGCAAAATTAAAGGTGTATGAAGAGTTTGAAGACGCTCAGAAGTCTGAGGTTGATTATTTTCAAGCTACTCCAAAACTCAGAACTGAGCCTGTTCATTCTGCAGGCAAATTAGAAAAACAAGAAACATTCTCAGAGGATGGACAACAGGCAAATCTCAACCCTCCTGTATCAAAGAGCACTCCAACACATGTCCAGTGTTCTGATGCTTTTTCAGCTGATCTGTTTCAGGTTCTGCAGCAACAAAATCACCATACTGAAATGCTCATAAAACAGCAAGGCTTGTCCCGACTTCCTCAGAGAGAAATTTCAGTATTTACAGGTGACCCCCTTACCTACAGATCCTTCATAAGAGCCTTTGAGCATGCCATTGAGAACCAAACGGATAGCCAACAAGATCGTTTGTATTATCTAGAACAGTTCACAGGCGGAGAACCGCTAGAACTTGTACGTAGTTGTGAGCACATGAAGCCAGACAGAGCTTATAGAGAAGCAAGAGTTTTGCTTGATCGACACTATGGAGATGAGTTAACCATTTCCACAGCATATATCAAAAAGGCTATGGAATGGCCTCAAATAAAACCAGAAGACAGAAAGGGGCTGAATACATTTGCATTATTTCTGATTGGATGTTCCAACACATTAACTGATGTGGACTACATGTGTGAAATGAACAACCCAACAAACATGAAAAGCATATTGTGCAAACTTCCATATAAACTGAAAGAAACATGGAGAAGTCATGCTTACAACTTTAAAGAAAGAAAAGGAACACCAGCCAAGTTTCCTGATCTTGTGGAGTTCATCTACAAACAAGCAAAGATTGCCAATGATCCGTTATTTGGAGATATTCTTGATGTCACTCCAGGTAGTCAAAGTGGTGCACAAAAGAAATTTGACCAAGTAAAAGGCCTTTCAAAGAGAAGCAGTTTTGCTGTGAATATATCTCCTGCTGAAAAGGATGCAACAAAGAGTCAACATGATGAAACTTCTTCATTCAAAACAGTCAGTGCTTTTCAAAGCCCATGTCTTTATTGTAAGAACAGCCATGCTTTGAGTGTTTGCAACAAAATTAAAGAAAAGCCTTCGAAAGAAAGAATACAGTTTCTGAAATCACACGGTCTTTGTTTTGGGTGTCTAACTGCAGGTCATTTATATAAAGACTGTAGAAAGAAGGCCTCATGTTCTGACTGTTCTCTTAAGCACCCCACTATTCTACATGTGTTGAAGCAGGACGTTGTATCAGAAGAAAACAACGTGGATGACAACCCACAAAACACAAGTGAAGTTACAAGTGCTCTTGTGTCTGCTGGTTGTAAAAGTGAAGTCACTGGGGCCGGGGAAAATGAATGCATACTTCCCATTGTACCTGTGCAGATAAGACACAAGAAAAACAAGAAGATCATTAAGACTTATGCATTCCTGGATCAAGGTAGCACAGCAACCTTTTGCACCGAGGATCTTGCGAATAAGTTAAATATTCGTGGGAAAAAGAAAGAAATCCTTCTTCGCACCATGGCACAGGAACAGAAAGTCTGTAGTTATGTTCTTACAGATTTAGAGGTCTGTGGTCTCGATGAAGAAGACTTCATCACGCTGCCAGATGTGTACACTCAACCAGACATCCCTGCAACAAGAAGTAATATACCAAAAGAGCAAGATTTGGAGAGATGGCCTTACCTGAACCAAGTTCATCTTCCCAGACTAGAGTCAAATATTGGACTTCTCATTGGTGCTAATGCTCACAAGGCTTTGGAGCCATGGAAGATCATCAACAGCCAGAATGATGGACCATATGCTGTGAAAACAGCTCTGGGTTGGGTGGTAAATGGACCAGTCAGCAGATGTCAAGTTATGGACTTATGTGTCACTAAAAAACAAGATTTTCTTGTCAATCGTATATCTGTATTGAACATTGAAGACATGCTGGTGAAGCATTACAATGCAGATTTCCCAGAGCAACAGTATGAGGACAAACAAGAACCATCTCAGCAGGATAAGCAGTTCATGCATGCTGTAACTACATCAGCACAGCTCTCAGATGGTCATTATTGCATCAAGCTGCCTCTGAAAGATGACATGAGACCCCTTCTGGCACCAGAGACGGATAAAGAAAAAGACAGAGTCCCAACACCTCCCTCTCCTCCCAAGAAGAAAAAGAGTGAAACAAAGAAACGTTTTGCCGACTCAGATGAAGATGACGACGAGCATGTTCATATGAAAAAACACAAAAAGGAGAAGGCAAAGGAGGCAGGAAAGCATAAAGACAAAAGAGAAAAGGAAAAGAAAAAGAAAGCAAAGAAGGATGCTAGTGGTTCAACCAATCTGTTTAAAAAGTTAAACTGTGAGGCCAAAGATCGAGCTCCTCGCAGGCCACCAACTCATCCACCTGCTGTAGAAAAATAAAGACGACAATGGCAAGAGCGGAGCAGGCCGAAAGACCTGGAAGTGGTTTGACCAGATGGACGCGATATATGGTAATCGCCCATCAAATAACGGGCGCGAAACTTGCTTGGACACAGCAGCTAATAGTTTCCATGAGGAATCAGTGATCGAAGATGGTGAGTGTTTTATAACGTTTAACACATTGTAAGTTAAAGATCCGATCTGTTGTGAACATATTTTAAAAAAGAGGCTGAGAACGATGCTAACGATGCTATGCTAACTAGCGCACATGCTAACTGTTTTAACTGTATTTTTTCCGGAACATATTTTAGCATGTGACGGTACAGAGTCCACAGTGGGAGCTCCAAACCCCTCGCCTTCACAGAATGCCCCTGCTCCATCACCTGAATCGTCAACTCCACCACAGGAGAACAGTTCATCTGGGCCCAGCTGCTCACAGACCAGACCAGAACAGAACAGGACAGAACGTCAGAGATCAATACTCGGTAAGAAATAATGTATCAATCACCTTCCACCTCAGTGTATGTATGATTTTAAGTACATGCTGTCATTATAATCTTAACTAAAAAATACGATTAATTCATTAATACAGAAATAATACTGAATCCTACATATTTCAAGTGTCACACTCATCATATGTTGTTGTATGAAAAGCACATTTCCCCAGTTACATAAAACAACAATTACATGTAACATTTACACAGTAGTAGTACATATGATATAAACCAAGTCATACATGAACTACAAAACATTTTATGATAATATTATGCAAAGCATTACCTAATAGCCATCCAACAAACAGTATATCAATCCAATGACACGAATGTGGGTTGGCTGCAGCCTTTTACAAATATCTAACCAGTGTAATCACTTAAAAATCACATAACTTAAAAATCACATAATTTTCTACTGATGTGGTCAGTGTACAGGTGTCTGGGTTTTTCACCCACCTGCACACACAGACGTTTAAAGCGAACGTTCTGCAAATTGACAAATAGTGGCTAATATCCAAAACAAACTTTCTTCATTCGCACAACCTTTAGAGGCATTTACAGAAATGAAGTATACTGCTGTAACCACATGTCATGTCTTCATTTATAGGCAAGAGAAAGAGGAAAGATGAAGGTCACACGACATTACTGTTGGAGCAACAGAAACTGGACCGTGTTCAACGAGAGGAACACCTGACTCGTCTTCTGGAGCAATCGCGTCATGCAGAGGAATTGGATGCATCAGCTCGCAGAGAAGAGGCATCACTGCAAGCATCGCTGCGAGCAGAAGAGGCATCACTGCAAGCATCACTGCGAGCAGAAGAGGCATCACTGCAAGCATCACTGCGAGCAGAAGAGGCATCAGCTCGCAGAGAAGAGGCATCACTGCAAGCATCACTGCGAGCAGAAGAGGCATCACTGCGAGCAGGAGAGGTTTCAGCATTAGCACAACAGATTGCACAACAGACATCTGTTCTCACACGGGCGGTTGATGTGGAAGAAAACCTCGTCAGACACCAGATACAACATGGTGCTGCATTCGATCAGGCCTTGCTTGGAGTGCTGGGTGAAATAGCCCGTGCATTAACACACAGAAATGTTTAAGTTGTCAATACATAGATACTGTTACTGTGAAAAACAGAAATATATAGATATAGACAGTCACTAGTTTATAGTGATAAATAGAAATAGATCTATTTTGCCACTCAGTATTTAGATCCTTTATTTTAGGTTTATTTTTGTCTTTCCTATTAAAATCGATTTATGTAATTGCCACTTTACCTGTATACAAACGTTACCTACCTCATACACAAACGTTACCTACCTCATACACTAACGTTACCTAACTCATACACTACCTCATACATATAATGTGTACTATAAAATCATATGCAGATTTACCACTCTTTTACAAATGTCTATGGCGTAAACTTCATTTTATTTTATAGAAATACCTTTTAAACTTTTATACTACAATGCAAAATCTCAGGAAAGTGCAACATGTTTGTGGTTTAATTTATGCTGATGTTTTGAAAATGTTTACTGTTGAAGTGTTGGTGTCACTTCTCATACTTTAAGAATACTATGGAAATACTCAGTACAGTATTATGGTTTTATTCTTTCTATGCTATTGAAATACAGTGTAATTCCTGGACAAATGTAGAAATTGCAGTTTTCTAAATAAAGTGGTTACTTTCCTAAAAGTTGTTTCATTCATTGCTCCATTAGCTCAACATAATTTACAGTGTTATTTCCAAGACTAGGTGCAATACATAATACAGTATACTCAAATATTAATGTTGGGTTCGATTATCAAGTCAGACAGCTGTATGTTTTGTAGAACACCATGGTGCACTTTAACCAGCAGCAATGTTAACATCCACCCTGTAACAAACAGGCAGATTTTACATTGAACCATGAACACATGCTGTGTCTGTTTTCATCCATCCATCCATCCATCCAACTTCCTGTTGTGCTGAGGTGGGGTCGTGGGGCAGCAGCATCACGAGGTACAGAAAGAGCAGCGTACAGGAAAAGAATTTATCATTTACTGTTTGACCTCCTATTTAATTAAATTATAAAGAACACCATGGTGCACTTTAACCAGCAGCAATGTTAACATCCACCCTGTAACAAACAGGCAGATTTTACACTGAACCATGAACACATGCTGTGTCTGTTTTGATCCATCCATCCATCCAACTTCCTGTTGTGCTGAGGTGGGGTCGTGGGGCAGCAGCATCACGAGGTACGGAAAGAGCAGCGTACAGGAAAAGAATTAATCATTTACTGTTTGACCTCCTATTTAATTAAGTTATAAAGCTTCAATTCACTTTTTATTAGCCATAATAAAGCATTTTTAGTTAAATATTATGGCAGACTAACCATTGTTATTTCAGGTTAAATTAAAATCAGATTAACTGCTAACGCTTAGCAGATTACAAAATTGTCAGTACTGTACTGGACCTTGTGATGTACAGCATTTAGAAATATAAATGACCTTGTGCATTTACAAAAAAAGTATAATTGGACCAAAATGTAACCTTTCTAAAATTCTTTATTATGAAAACGTGTGTTTCAGGAAGGAAAAATATGCAAACAATTCTTTAATATGAAAACATTTGTTTCAGAAAGGAAAAATATGCAAACTTGTCATAACTTTAATTATGCTTGTTATTGTCTGCTCTGGAGGTATTCCATTAGAGCATATCTAACATCAATTTGTTGAACCTCCTGTTGCACAGCTGCAGGTGGAGGCTGTGCTGCTGCTACTGCAGGCGGTTCATCCAGTGTAGTATCATATGCCTCTCCATGAGTCTCACACAGATTATGAAGGGCACAGCAGGTCAGCACCATGGACTTCACAAGTTCAACATCGCAGTCATTTCGTTTCAGGAGGCAACGCCATCTTCCCTTCAACCTTCCAAAAGCATTTTCGACAACTACACGTGCTCTACTAAGTGTTTCGTTGAACGATTGCTGATCTGCTGTTAGCCTTCCCGTGTCAGAAAAAGGTTTTAAGAGCCAGTCTTGAAGGGGATAAGCTGCATCACCCAGGATGTAGTAGCCAGTATTTGCTGCACCGATAGCCCTGAGATGAGCTGGGAACAGGTTTCCTCGGCTGGCTAGCTCCCACAGCGTGGACAGTCTTAACACCCTGGCATCGTGCATGCTCCCGGGCAATCCAGCAAAAACATTCCAGAACTGCCCCTTTCCATCCACAACAGCTTGAAGTATAATTGAATGCCAACCTTTTCTATTAAAATAATCTGTGTGATAGTGCTGTGGTGCTATTATGGGAATGTGGCTGCCATCAATTGCACCGACACAAGCTGGCATCCCATACTTGCTCTCAATGAAAACAGACATTTCCCTGAAACTGTCAGCATCTGGTATACGGATCTGTTCTGGCACCAACAACAACTCGGAAGCTGCACAAAATTCCTGCAAACACCTGCACACGGTTGTGATGCCGACACCAAATATATGTCCAACACTACGATACTCAGATCCAGTAGCCAGCTTCCAGATTGCTATTGCTACTCGCTTCTTCAATGGCACACATTTGCAAGAAGGATGCTAGTGGTTCAACCAATCTGTTTAAAAAGTTAAACTGTGAGGCCAAAGATCGAGCTCCTCGCAGGCCACCAACTCATCCACCTGCTGTAGAGAAAAGCAGCAGCAAGCCCACAAAGTTAACAGGAAAGACTGAAAAGTTTTCCAAGCCTGTTAAGAAGTCTGCTACACAGAAACCAGACCACGAGAAGACAGAGAGGACCAAGCAACAAGAGGCTTCCAGACCGGACCATAGTTCTGGCTTTAGCCTGGACAGTGACGAACAAGAAGAGGAATGCACGGGAAAAGCACGACCTACAGATGATTTCAGAGAACGAAAGGAGAGGCCTGAGGACGTGCAGCATCCAAGCTGGAAGAAGAAAATATCAGCTGATGATAGGAGGAAGAGGAGAGAGGACAGTGAGCCCAGACTCTACGTGGTCTGTGATGAAAGATCAGGAGCCACCATAGAGCTCTGATAAATCTGACAAGAGTCAAGCCACTTTGAGTCTTGGAATGGACCTCAACATGGACTGGATGACTCTGGACGACTTCCAGACGCATCTGAATGGAGAATAAAATTTTTCATTAAGAGACTGTTTTGTAACCAAATTAAGCAAGCTTTTGTTTGATAAGTTACTGAAATATGTATGGCTCCAATTTAAGTTGAGTTAATAATTGATATGTTAATACATAGTCAATTAGGGGCCGGAAAATGTAGGAGCCATATAAAGGATTTAAGTTTAAAAGAAATGTTTATTTTGTTGCCTGAATTGATTCTGTGAGTTACAGCCAGGTTCTATTGTTTGAAGAAAAATAAGCATTTGGAATTGTATGCTGTTGAAGCTTATGACGTGGTGCCTTCTGATTGGCTGTTGAAATGGGTATAAATAGGACGTAAGCATTCGTTTATTCAGTAGAAGTCTGGCACCCGAAGAGTAACACAGTCTTTTGACCGTCACTTTCTATTTGTTTTGAATCTGTATGCCTTTTTTTTGTGTATATTTTTATTAAGTTCAGTAAAGACACAAATATAATCGCTGGATTCAAGACCTCCTTTTTTGAAGAAATGTGTCGCGTATGAAAGAGCTTGAAGGGGCTAGATTAGTGAGAGCTTCGGCACTTACAACGGGTATGTCAGTTTTGACAGTATTTAATTTGAGAAAATTGTGCTTCATCCAGATTTTGATGCCAGTTAAGCAATGCTTGATGGTGGAGTGGACATTTGGGTTTGGATGTAGTAGAAATGTAAATCTGTATGTCAGCATAGCAATGGAAATGGAGGTCATGACGATGGATGAAAGGGGAGGATGTAAATGATGAAAAGTAGAGGACCAAGCACTGAACCTTGGGGAACACCCTGGGATAGAGGGGTTATGGAGGAGGAGCAGCAGTGGATCTGAATAAACTGTTGTTAGTCTGTGAGGTAGGACTGAAACCAGGACAGGGTGCATCAGTGATATTCAGGTGTTGGACTTGAGATGGGACAGGAGTGATTTGAGTTGTGTTTGCATTTTAGCTGCAAATTTCTTAAGCAGATCATTTTATTTTATTTACTTATCATTGATTATCAGTCTGGTTTTATAATAGGACGTTAGCGTTGTATTAAAAAAATATTTCATTTTATATTTTTATTTTTTTTGTCAGAGAAGATCTCCTGTTGGTCATGATAAAAGTAAAAAATAAAGTTAGCAACAAAAGAAAACTTTATGAAAATGGAAGTATAGGATCAAAGAAAAGCTGGAGAGACTTAAAAAGAAATGCATGTGTGTTGAACGGAGGATATATAGTGTAAGAGTGATAAAACCACAGGCCCGACAGCATGGGAAGGAAGCTGAGAGGGGCTGAGCATCCCTGTAGCATCCTTCACCATCCCGCAAGCTAATGCTAACATCCTGACTCATTACCATGAAGCCCAAACACAGAAAAAGAACACACACATATCCTCACATCTAGATACGATTCCAAATGCATGCACACACACCCATCTGCAGACTCAGTGTGGTTGTGCCTTTTTTTTTTTTACTGTAAAATCATTTACTGTGCCGCTCCCATTAGCATTATGTTTCATCAGCACAATACGCATTAAAAATTGAAACTGTTTGTAATGAATGGTGCTTAGAGATAAATCAAACTTTAATATAAACAGATTGAGGATAAAAGAGGAGAGGTAGACTCTGAATAATTCCCTTTCATTTGAGTGTTTGTGTGTTTTAGCCTGGTGCTGAGATAGCTTAATGAGTCTCACACAACTGGCAGCACATTTGATTTAAGCAATGCAGCCTGCAAAGAAAACCCACGCCTTTACCTACAGGCCTCAACTTCTACACGTTAACTTCCTCTGGTTCGCACGGATACGTGGTGTGCATGACAAAGCATAAAGATGTATGCTTTCTGAACAGCTTGCTCTGTGCCTGTAAGCATATTCAAGCTGACATGTGCCTAATGAACATGGCAGTTTCAGCCAGTTGCTACAGGCTAATTTGCTGTGGACAACCATTTTAAAATGATAAATTACAACTATGTTTTCATCTACTTGATTTCCTTCAGTTGTTTAAAAACTAAACCAATGACAAAGCAGAGACTGAGAACTCTCATAAGTGCTTTTTAGTGCAGGAAGGAGGCATGCATTTTACTACTTTGTTGCAACTGAAAGCAAAAAGATCGAAGAAATATTTCTGCTACTGCAATTTGACCAAGAAGTTCAATGGATAAAGTTATGTTTCGGGTATAGTGTGCAGTTGTGTATTGGTATCTGTTCCTCTGGGAGAAAAAGGTTAGAAGAAAATGATTTATGAGCTTCACGTTGCATTTGCTGTGTTTGAACCTGCAATAGAACCTAAAGATCCTCCAGGTGCTGAATCAGGGTAAATTTGGTCTCTATGACAAATGACTCAATTGTTTGGAAAGCCACTTATTGACCCGGTTTGATATCAGAATTAGAAACGTTCTGGTAGACCGCCCTCACGGATATGTGAATTATTCTATAATGAAACTTGAAAAATTGTTTGGTGAGTGATGTCACCTCCCAGCACAGCTACAGTATTACTCTACTTTAAGTCAACACTTTATCAGAAAGTTTGACTATGACGGTGCATCCAGACTTCGCACTGAAGATTTCAGTCCGAGGTTTAATATGAAGCAACATGAGGTCTTTAAAGAATTTTTCACATAAAATATCACAGTTTTACTCAAGCTCACCAAGTAGTTAAAAAAATATAGCTGAACTTCTTATTTTATTTTTTTAAGTTATACAGTAGTCCCTTGATTATTGCGGGGGTTATGTTCCAAATACCATTGCAAAAAGTGGAAAACCACGAAGTAGGAACACTATATTTATTTTAGTATTTATATATATTTTAAGGCTTTATAAACACTTCCCACACTCTTGCAATATTCTTAACAATGTTCTAAATTCTTAAACCTTCGTAATTTTAACAACCATACCATTTTATTTATAAATAATAAAAATAATAATGAATTCAATTTATAACGCACTTTTCATTGGTGAAAATCTCAAAGTGCTAGACACATTGAATGCTACACACATTCATACACCGGTAGCGGCAGACTACCATGCAAGGTGCTTTCCAGTCCTACCGGGAGCAACTCGGGGTTAAGTGTCTTGCCCAAGGACACAACGACACATGGTGTGGGGAACCGGGATTCGAACCGCCAACCTTCCGATCGGGGGACGACTGCCATTACCACTACGCCACGGCCGCCTCAGTAAAGCACTTAAAACAGCGACGAGGCCAACTAAAGTGCTGTACAAACAGAAAAACAGGAGTGATTTGAGATTTTCATTAATGAAAAGTGCGTTATAAATTGAATTCATTATTATTATTATTATTATTATTATTATTATTATTAAAAACAGGCAACACTCAAAGCAACATACAAAATTAATTTAAATCAGAATATAGACATAAAAAACATTGCAGATAATAAATATAATGACTAAACAACAACATGCGTATATGTACTGTACAGTACTGCAATTTTTTACATAGGTACTCACCAGTGAAGATACTACTACAACTTGAAGGATGAGTTCAGTTTCAGGATTATTTGAGATTTTCCTGCCAGTTCTATGAGCTTACCGGTATATAGATCGTTACTTCTGCCTTTGTGTTGCAAAACTATTTTTACCACATTGGTTTCTCCGCTAATGCTCCCTCCATTGCTGTTCTGTGAATTTTGGAAGAAAGCAGCGGCTGGAAGCACTGTTGGCTTCTGGGCTGTGTAGTTCTTTTGACTTGTGTTACAGTGTAGACTCATTGAAAGAGAACTACAAAATGGCAGCACCTGTCCAAAGTATTGTTTGTTTTGTTTTTTGTCCTATTGGTTGGTTTGCGCTCCCGTTAACTTTTTATCTTGTACCGTCCCAATCACGTGAGTGATATTAAAGCTGATAGTCATGTACAATTTTACGTTGAAAACCCGCGAGAGAGCGAGCCCGCAAATGTTGAACCGCTTAGTTTCGAGGGACTGCTGTAATGCCTAAAAGTATGTGATCCTTGAAGAGAAGTTATATTTTGAGAGGAAGAAGTATAGCCAGTTCTTGTTCATCAGAACAGAAACATGATTTATATGCATCTATCCAGCATCTGAGTTGATTAAAATAAAGTGGAACTTCATTTTGTTCAAGTGAGATGCGATGCAAGGACGGGTTTTTAATTTGTCTTGAGCGGTACTCTCTTTGTTAGACTTTATTCTATCTGATCATCTTTAAGGTATTTAACATGGATATAGTAAATAAATAATACAAAAATGATATTTAGAGTGTCATTTATTTGCTGTTCAAAGCAGTTTACTGTTCTGGCATGAGGTTGTTGCAACTGCAAGCAGTCAAATCCAGTCTGTTTTCCTTACAAAGTAATTTGTCTCTATTCATTCCATAAATGTAGTTGGAAACACATGGGACAAAAGGATAAATTGGCGAAAAGATGGCTTATTGAACTTACAACACAACATACAACAAAACACTCTCAATGTCCATAAAGTTCAGTAAGCTAAACTTTTCCAACAAACTCTTTGAACCGTGCTCTGGAAGGCAACAGCATATTTCC
>JBBPBX010052532.1:0-24177 GCA_038048925.1 Garcialebias charrua
TTACACATTGAGGTGTTCAGCCCCAGACTGTCCAGTTTAAGGATGAGCTGTTGGGGGATGATGGTGTTGAATGCCGAGCTGAAGTCGATGAACAGCATTCTAACATAAGAGTCCTTCGTGTCCAGATGTGTGAGAGCTGTGTGGAGGGCAGAGGAGATGGCATCGTCGGTTGAGCGATTAGGTCGGTATGCAAATTGGAAGGGATCCAGGGAGGCAGGGAGGACAGATGTGATGCTTTTCATGACTAGCCGTTCAAAGCACTTCATCAGGATGGGGGTGAGTGCTACTGGGCGATAGTCATTGAGGCATGCGGGCGTTGCCTTCTTTGGGACAGGGATGATGGTGGTGGCTTTGAAACAGGTGGGGACGATGGCCTGGCTCAGTGAGATGTTAAAGATGTCCGTGAAGACCGCTGCGAGTTCCCCTGCACAGTCCTTCAGCACACGACCAGGTATGTTGTCAGGACCAGAGGCCTTCCGGGCGTTAATCTTGATGAATGATCGCCTTACGCTGTCTGAGGACAGCGTCAGCACCTGGCCATCAGGAGAGGGGGGGAGTTTATGTGCTGGTGTGCTGTTACTTGCCTCGAACCGAGCAAAGAACTCATTCAGTTCATTCAGCGCAGAGGCTGAGCTGTCACAGGTCTGGGGGGATGGTTTGTAGTTTGTGATGGTCTGTATTCCCTGCCACAGACTGCGTGTATCCCTGCTGTCCTTGAAACGGTGAGCTATTTTCCCGGAATACTGCCTCTTTGCCTTTCTGATGCCCCAGTCCAGGTTGTTTCTGGCTGCCCTCAGGCCCACCTGATCTCCCGCTTTGAAGGCAGCATTCCTGGCTTTCAGGAGTCTGTGAACCTCAGCTGTCAGCCATGGCTTCTGGTTAGCCCGAACAGTGATGGTTTTAAGGTTGGTTACATCATCAATGCACTTGGTGATGTATGAACATACAGTGTCTGAGTACTCCTGGAGACATGTGGTGTTGTTTGTGGTAGCAGCTTCTTTGAACATACTCCAATCTGTGGTGTCAAAACAGTCCTGGAGTGCCTCTGAAGACCCCTCTGGCCACACTCGTATCTGCTTGCGGACTGGTTTTGTGACTTTCACCAGTGGCCTGTATGCTGGCTTTAGCATAACACAGATATGGTCAGAAGCACCAATGTGGGGGAGGGGGATGGCTCTGTAGGAATTTTTCATGGTGGTGTAAACCTGGTCCAGGGTGTTGTTTCCTCTTGTTGCAAAGTTTATGTTTCTGTATGTTTTTGGAAGAACACTCTTTAAATCTGCATGGTTGAAATCACCAGCCGTGATGAGAAAAGCATCAGGGTGGGCTGTTTGTTGCTCACTGATGTGCACATATAGTTCATTTAGTGCCTCACCTCTATCTTTGCTGTTGGAGCTTGGAGGGATATATACAGCAACAATCATAACAGCTGTAAACTCCCTCGGTAAGTAGAACGGTCTGCATTTAAAGGGGACCACAGATGCAAAATTCACTTTTTAATGTTTTTTTTACTCAACTTTGGGTATTTACTTCATAAAAAAACAGTCCTTGTGCCAAAAAAATGCACCCAGTGGTTTATTTACTCTAAGTAGATTTATTTATTTTTGATAAATACACCTGGATTCACACTTCCTGCAGTTATTGACGTCACAAGCCGTAGCCAATCACCTCAAACCTGAGTCCAGCCCCTCACCTAGCAACCCCTGGTTAGGCTCAACCCACTTCTGTATTAAACACATGACTGTTGTTTTTCATGATTTCATCTCATCTTTTGTTTATATGTTCTTAATTTCATGTGTACAGCACTTTGTTGCAGCTGTGTTTTTTTTAAATGGCTTTATAAATAAAGTATAATTGTTATTTTTATGTTTTAGTTCAATTTTTAGTGTATTTGCGATCGCTCCCAACGCGCAGCCGTCAAAAATTAAACGAGCGGACCCCCGGCGTAGGGACCAGCGGCAACGGGACCCTCTTCTGGCGCGATGGAGCGGAGCTTCAACTGTACAGCCTCGCTGCTGCCCTCGCAGCAGCCTCGCAGCAGCGAGGACCTTCTCCTTACTGATTAATTTACGGGAGACACTTGGTGAACTTTGTTGTCTTGACTGGAACAGCGATAACTCCCAAAATCTCCGCGTGCAACGAGCGGAGCTGGCGAACACCGGAAGAGGAACAAGCTAACATTAGCATCGGATTCGGGTGGTCTCATGCTAAAAGGAGCAGCTAATTGCGGCGCGCTCAGACGGGTTTCGGTAAGTTATCTTAAGCTAGCACTAACAGTAAGTCAAATGAGTAATAAAAAAAGAGCTAATTTTAAAACAACAACACATTACAGATACTGGCTGTTACAGAGGGCGTTAACAGATCTTTGAAGGGCGTGGACTTCAAGAAACCGGTCGTTCAAAACGAAAGTTAAAAATGGCAGAATTAAAAAGGGTATAATTAATTATCTAAGAATTATTTTGTGTATTAAAATGAATTAATATTGTCAAGATAGCACACAGACATAACATAAAAATTTTAAATACCTATATGTGGTCTCCTTTAATAGTCATAAACTCCACAAAAGGTGAGCAGTGTTTGTAGACCACAGCAGCATCACGACACCATGCGTTGTTGATGTAAACACAGAGCCCGCCTCCGCGAGTCTTACCTCCCTTGATGAAAGCTCGGTCCGCTCTGTAGCATGTTAGCTGCTCCAGCTGAATAGCATGGTCCGGAACGTTGTTGTTAAGCCACGTTTCCGTGAATACAAACACACAACAGTCTCTCACAGTCTTTTGTGTCGTTCGTAGCAGGCGTATATAATCCAATTTGTTGTCCAAGGAGCGCACGTTAGCCAGAACCATGGATGGAATAGCCGGCCTGTGTGGGCTAGCTGCTAGCCTAGCTCTGATACCTCCACGTTTACCCCGCTTCTGTTTCCTGTCACGCCGCTTGTGGCGTTTCCACGGCGGGCGCGGTGAAGCGTCACGCCGCTTGTGGCACTTCCACGGCGGGCGCGATGAAGGGAAGCTCGGGGCTGGCTTCCAGAGCAGCTCGCAGTCACGAAGCTCACGTAACTCCTCCTCGAGCTCATTTAGCTTCTCCTGGAGTTCGCTGTTTATTCCCAAATGAGCGGTTTTTCCGACATCAAGCAGGAATTCACGGCTATACTTGCGTTCTTGAACACGTAGACAAGACAAAGACGTGCCGGCAAATTGCGGCGTGCAGGACAAAACATAGGTCAAATGAGTAATAAAAAAAGAGCTAATTTTAAAACAACAACATATTAGAGATACTGGCTTTTACAGAGGGCGTAGTTAATGTAAACAGATCTTTGTAGGGCGTGGCTTTCAGACCTCATTATTCATAAACCGGTCGTTTAGAACGGAAGTGAAATTTGGCAGAATTAGAAAGGGGATATTTTATTATCTAAGCATTATTTTGTGTATAAAATTGAATGAAAATGGTCTGGAAAGCCCACAGATACACCACAAAAAATTATATGACCTACATTTGGTCCCCTTTAATATCACATATGAGACGTCCCTTCAAGTAAGCATATCCACATTTACTGTTTAAAATAAAATCTCTGCCCAGGGGCGGACTAGGACAATAATCCGGGCCGGGAATTTGATACCATCTCAGGTATTTAGTGATTTAAAGCTGAAAATGTACTAGTGGGAGAGTCTGCGTGATGTTAATGAAGACCAGTTAACCAGTGAATACAAGGTGGGTACATTGATGGGTACAATAGTTACAGCCAGATCATTCATTAGCGGATAAAGGGTTAGAAAATATGAATTCCTGGACATTTCAGCATAAAACTTTTTTTTTTTCATATCCTATTTGTTAACCATATTCCAAAATTTGCAATAGCCTTTGTAAAAACTTAAAACATTTGCTCTACTAAGTTTTGGTCCTCTTACGTCCCTCAAAGTGGATCTAACCTCATTAAGCTAGCTGTACTGATAGTTTATAGCCAGAGATGTTCCTTTTCACCATAAGTGTTTCTGTCTTACCTGTTCCCTTGAACAAACATTAATTTACTGCATTTTGCTGCATCAGTGGCCAGGGCTTTTCTCGTTCTCATCCTCTCTCTCTGCTACTACTTTTCTCTTTGGTTGTCTCTCTCGCTCCATTCTACAGACTATATTATCCAAACTGGAGAAACGATGGACATACAGAGATGAGCGCACTGCGCAAGAACATATAACCCTCGCGAACATGAGTCCACGGGGGTGGGCGTGCGCAACCTGCGTGTCTCTGCTCTCCTCAGTCTGCGTGATAGACACAGACTCAGAGAGAGGAGGGGCGGGGGAGTCTCAGTGAGACTTGAGTGAGCCCGGGCAAGAGCAGCTTGTTTATTTAAAATAATCATGGGCGAACCGAACCGAGCCTTTAGTCCAGTCCCTCAGCAGGCACTGAGCAGGCCAGGCCACCGGGAAATGTCCCGGTGCTCCAGATGACCAGTCCGCCCTTGTCTCCGCCACTAAAAGTCCAAGTCATTGCGCAATTTTATGAATAATTCCAAATATATAATTCAACAGCACAACTAAATTGTAAATCAGTTCAACAGTTTAAATAGAAAAAAACTTGATTTATTAAAAATAGGAAAAATGTTTGATGTCTATCACATCAAAACAATGGTGCAAATCGGTCAAAATAACAGTGATCAAAATGTCAAAAAGACAGTCCAATTTACTTTAATTTAAAAAAGGCTTCTCATTGACCTTAGTTGGGCAACTGAGAGTTGAAGCACCTGAAGGCAGCAGCAATCCAGATTGGAGCAGGAGCGAGTGGTGTGGGGGTGAGTGCCGAGCTAACCAGGCAGTCGTACGCGGACAGGAGTCCACAGGCAGCCACCATGAACAGATGGAGGAGGCGCCTGGAGGTTTCACATGTGGAGTCGGACAGTGAATTCAGTGGAGAAGAGTCGGCTCGAAACTGTCAATAAGGGGGAGGATGGTTGACAGAAGCGGAGTGTCTACAAATGTAGGTAAAAATAGATGTTTAGCAATTTGTTAAATACAACAAAATGCAGGAAATCACATCTACTTTATTCAAAATTTTCTGGAGGAGGATCCCCAGACCCCCACGCCCGCCCACTTCCTTCATGTTCCAGCATTGATTGGTTTACAAATTAAGCCCTGGTTGTAAGAGCCACAAAACTGAGTTTATGGAACTGGTACCTCAAGGTTGAGCTTCTTAAATGTGATTTTTATCACTTTGAAACTGAAAACATTGCATATAAAAATAACATCACAAACAGCCCTGCATTAAACCAGACATATTTCTTAAAAATAAAAAACTGGACTCTAGAAAGAGATGATGAAGGTTTAAGGTCCCAAAAAGAAAAAGGGTTTCTTATGAAAATAATCTTCAGTACTTTTACATTAAAAATGCTCAAATGTTTGCCAAAGACTAGTATGAAAAGAAGAAACGGAGTACATTCATGTGGAGGGGAAGTACCCACCCTCTGGTGTCTGATGGACCTCAAACAGATCCTTGACTCTGCTGGGAGAGATTACCAGTGGATGTAGAGCACCTTTAAACTTGATGTCTGGACCTTCAACACAAAACAAGAAGACCATCACCTCGACTTTGACGTTTTGGGTTTTTAGAAGAGTCTGGTAGCCAAAAGACAAAGATTATTTAAGCGTAAATATACTGTACAGCTGATGCCAGCAGACCTATGTTGGTGTTGCCAACGACCAGTGGAGCCCCCGGGTGTCTGGTCCTGAGCTGGACCAGCTCCTCAAGCGAGGTGGGGGACACCCAAGTCATCCTCTCCCCGTAAAAAGTGAGTGTTTGTGGGTTGGACGCCTCTGACATCAACTGTTGCATAAAAAACTTCATGAATAAGATTGTTAAAATGAAACATAGCTGCGTGCTGAAGCAGCCGAAGACCTACAATCAGTTCTGGAGGGAAGATCAGCTCCTGGGTCGGATCCAGTGGAAGAAACTCATCCTTGTCAAACAACTGAGGCTTTTCCTGCATGAAAACACAATTTATGGAATTAAACAAGGCCTGGCAGTAGGAAGAATGTAGAAAAGAAGAGGAGAGAAGTGAAAAGAGGCAATAATGATCAGTTTCCCTGCATGATGACAGCTACAACTGTGAGATGGAGGAGGAAGAACTGAAACAGAAGAAGGACAAAAGACAAAGTGTGGGAAAGGATGGAAGCTGAGATCACCTCTTCAGGTTCTTTGGTGATGTTCTCTCCACTGAGGCAGCAGTTTGTTCCACCATTGGCTTGGCAGCAGTTTGCTTCCTGCTGGGATGAAAATAAAGAATTTCACTTGTTTCTTCTATCACCACATACACAAAAAGAAGAATCAAGGCAAGACCTTTACTCCTTAAACAGCTACTGTTTTTGCTCTGTGAGCACATTAAGTTCAAAACAGCAAAAGTTAATTAATCCTGAAAGTTTAACCTGACAGAAGGTCCTGCAGCCGTCCACAATTGGTCGGTATCCAGTGCACCGGCACAGATTTCCTGAAACGCAAAACCAAACTCTGAGAACACCAAAATTCTTGCTCAATAATCCAGGTAATAATTTAACAATGTTCATTCAGGTCATCTGGACGGTTTCTTTTTTTGCTGAGACATTTCGTCCTTCATCCAAAGGACTTCTTCGATCTGAGGCACTACCAAACTAAACTGATTTCCCACAAACAACATACTCCATAGCGGGGAAAAAATGTGTTTGCTGGTGCCAAGATGGCCTCTGGGGCCCACCCTCTACCCGGCAACTCCTCAAAGGCAGCCATGCCAAAGTAGCTCAAAATACCAAAGTTCATGCTCAATAATCCAGGTAATAATCCAACAATGTTCAGTCAGGTAAAGAACTGAGAACTGTGTAGGATTTAGGCTCTGTTTACACGGACACGATGGGGGGAAACTTAGGT
This sequence comes from Garcialebias charrua, assembly GCA_038048925.1. NCBI lineage: Eukaryota > Metazoa > Chordata > Actinopteri > Cyprinodontiformes > Rivulidae > Garcialebias > Garcialebias charrua. The sequence goes on from JBBPBX010052532.1 coordinate 6,892, forward strand.
TTTTGCGTATGTTAATTCAGGGCTGCCAACTTTTCAAAAAGCCAAAGAGTGAGAATCTTGTTTTTGTGTGTGTGTGTGTGGGGGGGGGGGGGGTTGCGGCAGCGCGGCAACAGGGTTTGATTGTGCTGGTGAGCTTCACCTGCCCTCATCCTGTTGGCTACATCCTACAATAGAAATTGACTGAAAATGACTCCCTACACTCTACTTTATAGATCTGCGTCAGATTGAAAGACTATTTGATGTTTGAATATGTATGGAGGACCAAAAGTCAAAGTCAAAGTCAACTTTATTGTCAGAACTGCAATATGTACAGGACATACACAGAATTGAAATTTCGTTTCTCTCAGTCCCTCGGTGCAACAGTAACTATTTAAACATTGAAACACTGAAACATATAATAATAGACATAAGCATAAAATAGTAAAACTGTGACACTGTCCTGAGTTTTTGCATAATGGTATAAGAGTATAAAAATTTACACCAACTCTAAAACTAAAACTAAAACACTAAACATTTAATGAACATAATACTGTCCTGAGTTTTTGCATACTAGTATAAAAAAAGTATAAAAAGTATACCGTATTCTCCGGTGTATAATACGCACTTTTTTTGCTCATTTGAATATCCTGCGTATTATACACCGAAGCGTATTATCTATGGATTTTTTCCCATATTTTTAGACCCATTTTTAGCTCTGATTCGCCGTTTTTCATTTTGGCCAAAAATGGTGCAGTACCAGTTTCGGCCGCTATGGGCGCTAATGCACCCTGTAGTCTGTTTATTCAAACTGTTTAAATTCATGCTGAATAGCAAATGTTATTCCAAAATGTTATTCATGAAGGATTTCCCTTCTCAAACCTGCAGTGAAGATTCAGTGACACTGTTTATCTCATTTTAGTTTGAGCTCAGGACAATCTCCTCAGAAGAGACTTTTGTTTTTGTCCTAATTAATAATCAGATGAACAATATCTGTTTTTGCTATTATCAATAATTTGCTATTATCGAACATATGTGACGCTTTAATGACGTTGTTTTAACCAAACCAACAGGTTAACAGTGTTGTGTGTAGTGTTAAGATCAGTTTTTATCATAAAATGCTGACATCTGAAACTAACACTTTATCTTTCTGACAATTTGTAATGTTTGATTCAAATTAAAAGTAATAAAAGTATTACTGTCCCTTCAGGAATAACTCACAAAAAGTTCATTACTGAGAGCGATCAGAGAAATGTTTCTGAGGTCACGGTTGCATCACTGCAGTTTCAATGGGTTTGGCGCCATCTAGTGGCCATAAAAAAGACTGTCACGGCAGCGCGTATTATACACCGAAGCGTATTATCTAAGGGTTTTTCTGATTTATTTCCAAAAATATGACAAAGCGTATTATACACCGGAGCGTATTATACACCGAAGAATACGGTAACTATAAAATAAACTAAAGGTTCAAGCATTGACATTTGCAAAGTGGCAAAGCAGCATATGAGTTAATGTACACAGTATATGTATGAGGTAGTTGATGTTGTTATAGAGGCAAGAGTGGCATATGCAGTAAGGCACATTGGGCATCCTTAAATAAGGCTGGTCAGAGAATACTGTATATGTATCAGCAGTGGTGTAGATATAAAAGTAGTGGAAATGTAAACAGTAGTAATAAATGTAAGTAGTAGTAATAAATGTAAACTGTGGTGTGTTGGTGAGGTATGTGACCTCATCTCTCTCTCACCCAGTAGGAGGAGCCAGCGAGGTGCTCCCCAGTTTTTACCAGGTGAAGAAGAAGAAGTGTTCGTGTGTTCATTCATTCATTCTGTAACTGGTTCTGACGCTCGAAGGATTAAAGGCAACTGCTTGCAGATCAGTTTGTTTCTCCTTCTTCACACGCTACAGTTGGTGACCCCGCGTGAAATATGTCAAGACCAGAAGAGGATGTTGTTTCTTCTTCGGACCCCGCCGCCGCGACGTCCGCTCAGCTGTTGCAGCCGAACCCAGCCGACTTTGCTCCCGCAGCGAGTGTTAAGCTCCCGGAGTTCTGGCAGAGTGACCCGGTTTCGTGGTTCCAGCACATCGAGGCACTCTTTCGCCTCCGAGGCGTGAACGCAGATGAAACCAGGTACTTCTTGGTCGTGTCGGCTCTGGATCAGCAGTCCACCCGCAAAGCCATGCCGCTGCTGCGCGACCCGCCACACGTGGGCAAATATGGCGCCCTCAAAGAGTTTCTGCTTCGAAGGTACACTTTGACTTCAACTGAGAGGGCTGATAAACTGCTATCGCTGCCGGGTTTGGGTGACGGCACGGCTGTGAACATGATGGACAAAATGCTGTCGCTACTTGGTTCAGACGACGGGGGTTTCCTTTTCCCTCACATTTTCCTGCGCCAGCTTCCGTCGCAAGTGAGGGCTACTTTGGCCAATTCCCCTTGTTTATCTACCGGTGATTACCGGGGTTTGGCGGAAGAGGCGGACCGGGTCCTGCTGGCTACCAGACGGTTCACGGTGCAGAGTACATCGGTGGAGCCGGAGCAGATGGAGATGGAGGAGCCAGCGGCGGTTTCAGCTGTTGGCGCGCGAACTCGGCGGGGGAGCTCCCTTTGTTTCTACCACCGGAGGTTCGCAAACAAAGCTAAGCGCTGCATCCCACCATGTGCATGGGTGTCGGGAAACGAGGAAGCCGGCGCTCAGTAGCAGCTGTGGGCGCTGGCGAGCGAGGTGAGCTGCTCTTCGTCACAGACTCCCTGTCAGGACGTCGTTTTCTGGTTGACTCTGGCTCCCAGAAGAGTTTGGTCCACCCTGTTGGACCTGAATTAGCAAGCCGAGGCAGTGGCCCACTGCTAACTGCTGCTAACGGTTCTCCCATTGGAACTTTTGGCACTAGACGGGCAACAGTTTCTTTCCATGGTCGTGAGTTCGAGTGGGACTTTGTTGTTGCCTCAGTGACTGTTCCTATTATCGGGGCAGATTTTTTATGTGCTCATGGACTGTTAGTAGATGTTGCTAACCGCAGACTTATTGACGCTGTAACTTTTGCAACTTTCCCATGTGTGTCTGGGGGGGCTGGGCCGCTAACTCATGCTAATGTTTTAGTTTCAGGAGATGTTTTTCAAGGTTTGTTGGCAGAATTCCCCTCTCTAACTACACCTGCTTTTTCCTCTTCAGAAACTAAACACGGGGTCGAGCATTTCATCCCCACTACGGGACCGCCCGTTTTCGCACGTGCACGCCGCCTCGACGCTGTTAAACTGGCCATCGCTAAAGAGGAGTTTGGTACCATGGAGAGGTTGGGTATTGTTAGACGCTCTAACAGCCCGTGGGCCTCCCCCCTTCACATGGTACCAAAAGCAGACGGGTCGTGGCGCCCATGTGGCGATTTTCGCCGTTTAAATAACGTGACGACGCCTGATCGCTACCCCATTCCGCACATTCAGGACTTTTCTGTTCGGTTGTCGGGTGCTTCCATTTTTTCTAAGGTGGATCTGGTGCGCGGCTACCATCAAGTCCCAGTGCAGTCCAGCGATGTACCTAAAACTGCAGTAATCACCCCCTTTGGGCTTTTTGAGTTCCTCCGCATGCCGTTTGGACTAAAGGGGGCAGCACAGACTTTTCAAAGGCTGATGGACTCCGTGTTACGTGGCCTCGATTTTGTGTTTGTCTATCTGGACGACATTTTGGTGGCCAGCTCGTCAACCGAGGAGCACTTGTTGCACCTGAAAGAAATTTTTCAGCGCTTGGATGCACATGGCTTGATCATTAATCCGGTTAAGTGCCAGTTTGGTTTACCGGTGATCGATTTTTTAGGTCATCGAATTTCCGCGCAGGGTGCAGTTCCATTGCCTGCCAAGGTGCAGGCGGTGGCAGAGTTCCCACGTCCTCTGGTGGTTAAAAAGTTGCAGGAGTTTTTGGGCATGGTGAACTTTTACAACAGGTTCATTCCCAATGCAGCCCATCTCCTGCAGCCTCTCTACGAGGCCCTGCGCTCGAGGAAGGCGACTGACACAGTGGTTTGGACCCCGGACCGGATCACTGCTTTTGATGGTGCTAAGTCCGCGTTAGCTAGTGCGGCACTCCTAGCCCATCCAGATTCAGAGGCCCCGATTGCGTTGACAACTGATGCTTCGGATATAGCTGTGGGGGCCGTTGTAGAGCAACGCGTTGGCGACGCATGGCAGCCGTTGGCATTTTTCAGCCGTAAATTGCGGGACTGCGAGCGCAAGTACAGCGCTTTTGACCGCGAGTTGTTGGCGCTATTCTTAGCTACACGGCATTTTCGTTTTTTGCTGGAGGGTCGTTCATTTACGGCTTATGTGGACCACAAACCACTCACGTTTGCAATGTCTAAAGTTTCGGAGCCCTGGTCAGCACGTCAGCAACGACACTTGGCGGCCATTTCAGAGTTTACAACGGACGTCCGCCATGTGGCTGGAAAATCCAACTCAGTGGCAGACTGTCTGTCACGGGTGCTCGTTTGTCCTGTGCTCCTCGGGGTAGATTTTTCTGCCATGGCCGCTGACCAACCGGGAGACGCTGATATAACTGCCCTTCGTGCCGGCGTTTCAGGGCTTAAGCTAGAGGAGGTCAAATTGGGAGAGGGCGGTCCTTTGATCCTGTGTGACGTTTCCACAGGCCGGACACGCCCAGTGGTTCCATCAGGTTGGCGCCGCCGCATTTTTGACTCTGTCCACTCTCTCTCGCACCCAGGTGTGCGCGCGTCTGTGAAACTAGTCAGCGCACGTTTTGTGTGGCCTGGTTTACGCAGAGAGGTGAGGAGTTGGGCAGCGGCTTGCGTGGCTTGTCAGCGTGCCAAGGTGCACCGGCACACTAAGGCACCACTGGAACCATTTCCCATTCCAGCCAAGCGTTTTGACCACGTGCATGTGGACTTAGTTGGTCCCCTGCCCCCATCACGGGGTTTCACACACCTGCTTACAGTGGTCGACCGCACAACCAGGTGGCCGGAGGTCGTTCCTCTTTCTTCCACAACTACCTCCGACGTGGCTGGTGCGTTCCTCTCCACTTGGGTTGCCCGTTTTGGTGTGCCCTCGGACATCACTTCAGACAGAGGTCCCCAGTTTATTTCAGGGCTCTGGTCCGAGATGGCGCGCTCCTTGGGGGTGCAGGTGCATCGCACTACCGCCTACCACCCTCAGGCTAACGGGTTGGTTGAACGTTTCCATCGGTCTCTTAAGGCGGCGTTACGTGCTGCGCTAACAGACGTTGGCTGGGTGGAGCGTTTGCCGTGGGTGCTGCTTGGGTTGCGATCAGCTCCTAAGGAGGACCTCAACGCTTCATCAGCCGAGTTGGTTTTTGGTCAGCCTGTACGAATCCCAGGGGAGTTTTTGTTAGACGCTGCCGCTCCACGGTTCCCCGAAGCGGTGGACCCCTATTCGCAGAGTGGTCTTTTGGTTCCGGGTCCTGTGCACCATTGTTTCCCGCAGGCGTTTGTGCCCACTGCACTCCAGTCTGCCCGTTTTGTTTTTGTGCGACGTGACGCCCACCGTTCGCCCCTCCAGCCTCCGTATGACGGGCCGTTTCGGGTGCTCGAAAGGGGCGCGAAAAGTTTTGTTTTAGACATGGGTGGGCGTAGAGAGCTGGTTACAGTGGACCGCCTGAAGCCAGCCTATGTGTTGGCTGATGATGAGGTGTTGCCGGCTCAGGTTCCTAGACGCGGCCGCCCTCCTGCTCGACCCCATCTTCCGTTTTCTCCCCCCAACTGTGTTCCTCCCCCTGTGGCACAAAATGTTGTTCCTGCACGGGTGCCAGCTGTTTCTCCGCCCCCGGGTCGACGCAGTCGGTTCGGCAGGTTGATTAGGGCCCCTGTGAGAGACTGATATGTTTTGTATTTGCCCTTCTGGGTGTTCGGGGGGGGGCTGTGTGGTGTGTTGGTGAGGTATGTGGCCTCATCTCTCTCTCACCCAGTAGGAGGAGCCAGCGAGGTGCTCCCCAGGTTTTACCAGGTGAAGAAGAAGAAGTGTTCGTGTGTTCATTCATTCATTCTGTAACTGGTTCTGACGCTCGAAGGATTAAGTCAGAGAGAGAATTTATTGTCATTTGCACCGCATGTAGTACATGTGTTGAAAACGAGATTATGTACACAGGGTCCCAGTTACATCCAACAACAAATGCAAGAGAAAAACAATAATAACATCTAGGATTAACTAAGAGAGACATCAGCTAGTAATACACTAAGCCCTAATGTAGTAGAAAAACATCATTATAAACAGCAGCACGAACATGAGCAGATGGTCACAGATGAACGCAGATAGTCACAGATGAACGCAGCAACAAGAAACAGATCAGTATCAACATGATGTGACATTTTGCAGTGTTTATTCTTATTATTTATTTATTCATGAGTCTGACAGCCTCAGGGTAGAAGCTGTTCCTCAGTCTAGTGGTTCTACATTTGATGCTCCTCAACCTCCGTCCCGAGGGGAGTGGTGCAAAGAGTGAGTGTGCTGGGTGAGTGAGGTCTTTCATGATGCAGGTGGCTCTTTTTCTGCATCTGGAGGTGTAAATGTCTGTGATGGTGGGGAGACTGACTCCCACAGACTTCTGTGCAGCCTTCACCACTCTCTGTAGAGCTTTCCTCTCTGCAACTGTGCAGCCTCCATGCCACACGTTGATGCTGGAGCACAGGACGCTCTCCACTGCACACCTGTAGAACGAGGTGAGGACTGAGCTTCTCAGACCAGCTCGTCTCAGCCGTCTGAGGAAGTAGAGTCTTTGATGTCCTTTCTTGATCAGGCTGGTGGTGTTATTGCTCCAGCTGAGGTTATCATTCAAGTGTACACCCAGGTACTTGTAGCTGGAGACCACCTCCACCGCAGATCCACCTATATACAGTGGGGTGTGGGTGTGTTTGTTCCTTCTGAAGTCCACAATCATCTCCTTCGTCTTCTTCACATTCATGTGAAGGTTGTTCTCTTTGCACCAGCTCTCCAGATGTTCCACCTCCTGTCTGTAGCTGGATTCATCATTATCTGTGATGCATCCCACCACAGCTGTATCATCTGCAAACTTAACAATATGACAGCCTGGATGTGTGGCTGTACAATCATATGTGAGCAGAGTGAACAGAAGAGGGCTCAGCACACATCCTTGAGGAGAGCCAGTGCTGAGGGTGATGGTGGAGGAGGAGAAGTTGTGGATCTTCACGGACTGTGGTCTGTTTGTTAAGAAGTCTAGTACCCAGTTACAGATGGAGGGGCTTAGTCCAAGTGTGGATAGTTTGTCTATCAGAGTTTGGGGGATCATGGTGTTGAAGGCAGATGTGAAGTCCACAAAGAGCAGACGCACGTATGAGTCCTTCTGATCCAGGTGGGTGAGAGCAGTGTGGACCACAGAGGAGATGGCGTCCTCTGTTGATCGGTTCTCGCGGTATGCATATTGATGAGGGTCCTCGCTGATGTTGACGGTTGTCTTGATGTGGGACATGACCAGTTTCTCAAAACATTTAGCGACTATCGGGGTGAGAGCCACCGGTCTATAGTCATTAAAGGCAACTGCTTGCAGATCAGTTTGTTTCTCCTTCTTCACACGCTACAAAACAGTATTAATAAATGTAAACATTGAATGTAACCAGTAGTATGACTATAGGCAGTGATGTAATACAAACAGTGCAAATATGAGAAGTAGTGCAAACTGAATGAGCACATGACCGAGAGTTTAGTGAATAACTCGTTTGATGACACAGAGTCCAGTGTTAAAATCTTTGTGTTGTGTGGTAATGTGTGAGAAAGTTTTTTAGTGTTAAGGCAGTTCAAATGGGAGGGGGGGGCAGAGCAGGCAGAGTGTTTAGCATCCTGACTGCCTGATGAACAGAGCTGTCACTCAGTCTGCTGGTTCGAGCCTGGAGACTTCTCAGTCTCCTCCCTGATGGCAACAGGCTGAAACAGCTGTGTAGTGGGTGTGTGGGATCACCTGCCATGCAGTGGGCTTTCCGAGTGAGGCGGTTGCTGTGTAAGTCCTGCAGTGAGGGGAAGGAGGTGCCGACGATCTTCTCAGCTGCTCTCACGATGCGCTGGAGGCTCTTGCGGCATGATGCAGTACATGCACCAAACCACACAGTGATGCAGCTTGTCAGGACACTTTCTATGGCACCTCTGTAGAAGGTGCACATGATGGGGGTTGAAGCTCCAGCCCTTTTCAGCTTGCGGAGAAAGTAGAGACGCTGGTGAGCCTTCTTGGCCAGTGATGCAGTGTTCCTGCTCCAGGACAGGTCCTCTGAGACATGCACTCCGAGGAACTTGGTGCTGTCTACTCTCTCCACTGCGGTGCTGTTGATGGTCAGAGGGGCATGTTGGGCATCCCTCTTCCTGAAGTCCACAACAATCTCCTTTGTCTTCTCCACGTTGAGAGTGAGATTGTTGTGTCCGCACCACAAGGCCAGGCGGCTCACCTCGTTCCTGTAGTCCGTCTCATCGTTGTTGCTGATGAGACCCACCACTGTTGTGTCGTCCGCAAACTTGATGAAGTGGTTGGAGCTGTATGATGGTGTGCAGTCGTGTGTTAGCAGGGTGAATAGAAGGGGGCTCAGCACACATCCTTGTGGGGCCCCTGTGTTCAATGTGATGGTGCTAGATGTGTTACTCCCGACCCGTACTGTCTGTGGTCTCCCGGTCAGGAAGTCTAGCAGCCAGTTACACATTGAGGTGTTCAGCCCCAGACTGTCCAGTTTAAGGATGAGCTGTTGGGGGATGATGGTGTTGAATGCTGAGCTGAAGTCGATGAACAGCATTCTAACATAAGAGTCCTTCGTGTCCAGATGTGTGAGAGCTGTGTGGAGGGCAGAGGAGATGGCATCGTCGGTTGAGCGATTAGGTCGGTATGCAAATTGGAAGGGATCCAGGGAGGCAGGGAGGACAGATGTGATGCTTTTCATGACTAGCCGTTCAAAGCACTTCATCAGGATGGGGGTGAGTGCTACTGGGCGATAGTCATTGAGGCATGCGGGCGTTGCCTTCTTTGGGACAGGGATGATGGTGGTGGCTTTGAAACAGGTGGGGACGATGGCCTGGCTCAGTGAGATGTTGAAGATGTCCGTGAAGACCGCTGCGAGTTCCCCTGCACAGTCCTTCAGCACACGACCAGGTATGTTGTCAGGACCAGAGGCCTTCCGGGCGTTAATCTTGATAAATGATCGCCTTACGCTGTCTGAGGACAGCGCCAGCACCTGGCCATCAGGAGAGGGGGGGAGTTTATGTGCAGGTGTGCTGTTACTTGCCTCGAACCGAGCAAAGAACTCATTCAGTTCATTCAGCGCAGAGGCTGAGCTGTCACAGGTCTGGGGGGATGGTTTGTAGTTTGTGATGGTCTGTATTCCCTGCCACAGACTGCGTGTATCCTTGCTGTCCTTGAAACGGTGAGCTATTTTCCTGGAATACTGCTTCTTGGCCTTTTTGATGCCCAGTTCCAGGTTCTTTCTGGCTGCCCTCAGGCCCACCTGATCTCTCGCTTTGAAGGCAGCATTCCTGGCTCTCAGGAGTCTGTAAACCTCAGCTGTCAGCCATGGCTTCTGATTAGCCCGAACAGTGATGGTCTTGAGGTTGGTTACATCATCAATGCACTTGGTGATGTATGAACATACAGTGTCTGAGTACTCCTGGAGACATGTGTTGTTGTTTGTGGTAGCAGCTTCTTTGAACATACCCCAATCTGTGGTGTCAAAACAGTCCTGGAGTGCCTCTGAAGACCCCTCTGGCCACACTCGTATCTGTTTGCGGACTGGTTTTGTGACTTTCACCAGCGGCCTGTATGCAGGCTTTAGCATGACACATATATGGTCAGAAGCACCAATGTGGGGGAGGGGGAGGGCTCTGTAGGCATTTTTCATGGTGGTGTAAACTTGGTCCAGTGTGTTGTTTCCTCTTGTTGCAAAGTTTATGTTTCTGTATGTTTTTGGAAATACACTCTTTAAATCTGCTTTGTTGAAATCACCAGCCGTGATGAGAAAAGCATCAGGATGGGCTGTTTGTTGCTCACTGATGTGCAGATACAGTTCATTCAGAGCCTCACTTCTAACTTTGCTGTTGGAGCTTGGAGGGATATATACAGCAACAATCATAACAGCTGTAAATTCCCTCGGTAAATAGAATGGTCTGCATTTAATAGTCATAAACTCCACTAAATGTGAGCAGTGCTTGTAGACCACAGCAGCATCCAGACACCATGCGTTGTTGATGTAAACACAGAGCCCCCCTCCCCGTGTCTTACCTCCCTCGAGGGTTCGGTCCGCTCTGTAGCATGTTAGCTGATCCAACTGAACAGCATGGTCCGGAACGTTGTTTTTAAGCCATGTTTCCGTGAATACAAACACACAACAGTCTCTCACAGTCTTTTGTGTCGTTCGTAGCAGGCAAATATAATCCAATTTGTTGTCCAAAACTGACATAATTAGAAATAAAAAGTAAAAAGAAATATATTAATGGACGAATAAATAACTAAAACATATAAAAACCAATAAATAACTTAAAATGCACCAATTTAATAAAAAAGGAAACCTTTCCTGGATCAGCTCTTCTCCTATTGGTCAACAGACAGGATAAAGCAGGATCCACGTGCAGATGTCTGTGCTGCCTCAGTTTAGTTTAAGGTTTAGTTTAAAACAAAAGCACAGGTGTTTTCCTGTTTGTTTTGTTTTAAACTAAACTTTAAAACTTTAAGTTCATATATTCATTTAATGGTCTATTTATATATTTCTGCTTTTATTTCTAATAATGTCAGTAAGTCCTCCATAAATGTTAGTATTTACCACCTTTTTGACTGTGTTTTAACTGTTACATTGTATGAAGAGCATTTTATGATGTAGGTTTAGTCAAAAATGACAAGAGAAAAGTTAGAGACATTCTTCATTTTCCAGTGGGTTTAGCAGAAAATGTACATATCAACAGCAAAACAGCAACAAAACATATAAATACAGTGCCTAAATGGTAAGAAGAGTTGTAAACAATTGAATTTTAAGTGTTTTGAACTGTGTGTTCTTCACACAAAAAGCTGGGAACAGCTGGAATTCCTCAAGTCTCATATTTTGTGTGATTGATTGTACAGACCTGTGGCCTTCTTAGAGGCCTTGATGATTGTAGATGACGGTTCCCACTTGAAGCATGGCTCCAAATCAGTCATCTTTATAGCCATGATGGAGGAGAGGGTACCATCTAGTGCCAAGCTATTCCTAGTTTATTAAATTTGTTCATTTTTTTTTTTACAAAAGAAACACAATACAAGACAATCCTATTAATGATATGTACACAATGTAAAAAAATGAAAGGTAGTCTTTGTTTTGTTGAGGCCCACCACCGAAAAAACCCTCTCTGCATCTGCATTCGAATGTGGGAGGACGAGGACCAGCTTTGAGGTTGCAGCAAGCCTTGGAAATCTGAGTACTCCTGTCAACTGTGACAAATGAAACAAGAATACAATGAAAATATGCTCCCAAGTGACGTTTTCTAAAGAGGTATCAGTAATAATTGAGAGGCTATTTCTACTGTGTTCTTGGTGTTAAAAAATAAGCTTTACCTTATCTTTCCATATTCTCCATCATCTAGCAACTTGTTCAGCTTAGCCCTGGTGGTGAAGCCAATGTTCAGCTTTCTTCCTGCCAAACAAATAGAGCTAACATAAATACTGTGTTATGCTAATGATCAGAGAGACATATTGGACAAGAAGTCATGTGCTGTTGGGCTACTGGGAAAGTCCATCCATCCACTTTCATGTCGGCTACCACCCACAGGCTTCAGGCCAAGTAGAGAGAGCAAACAGAACTGTGGTGAGTATTTTGAAGAAATACGTGGCTGCAAACCACAAGGACTGGGACGTGAAACTCCCTCTGGTCCTCATGGCCATAAGAGCCACTCCACACACATCAACTGGCATCTCTCCCTTCGAGATGATGACCGGTCGACAAATGACTCTCCCTCTACACCTGTTGTACCAACCAGGCGACGCCGCCATGGCGACAGCCTACACCACACAACAATACATGAAAGATTTGAATGTACACCTCAGAAACACTTTTGCTTTCGCCCAGAAAAACCTGGAAAAATCCGCTGAAGGACGTAAGGCGTACTACGACCAGAAGGCCTCTCACAATGAACTCCAAGTGGGAGACAGAGTCTGGTACTATACGTTCGCCCCAGCAACCGGGAAAGGAGGGTCCGAGACCGGAACTCTCGCCCGCAAACTAATGCCCAGGTGGACTGGACCTCATCTGATAACAGACAAAGTGTCCTCAGTCGTCTACGAAATCAAAATCAGCAAAGGCCGCAAAGAGCCAATTGCTAAATGGGTACATCGAAATCAGATCAAACCTTACAAGGCGTTCAATGACTCCACAAAAGACAAAGATCTCACAAACTCACCGACTTCATGGGATAATAAGGTCGTCCAAACACAAGTTAGTAAATAAACTAATCAGGTTTAAACTACCATATTTCCCACCCTATAAGTCGCATTGTCCAATTTGAACTTAGAAACGCTAAGCCTAAAACCCACAACAAAAAACTAACCTTAACAACCGTTTAAATCCACGAGATTTAATTTGACCTCGGTCATAAAGTTGAGACCTGTTTTTCTTGTGTGTTGCACTTTGGAATCTGACGACAAGAGTGTGTCGAAGCAGTGAAACGTTGTTTCCTTGTTGTTTAGTCATTACTGTTGTCATTAGTTGAGATATTGTTTTGGTTCTGAACACTCCCAGCCAAAAAGGTTTTGTATTAACATGGGTTAATGAATGATATGGATTTAACTATGCCAACATGCAGTTCGTTTTGTTAAATCTCAATCGTCGAAGAGTCAATGTAGTTTAAAGCTACTTAAGGTACAATAAACTACACTGGTCTCATAATTTCTAAATTGAACCGATTCGATCGTTTCTATTCTAGATTGTCTATTTATTTTGATGAGTCTCGCCATAGACTTCAAAATTTATTAGGAATACCAAATCCTACGTCGTTCGTCTAAAAGACAACAGACATTTAGATCAAACTATATTTCATTTTTCTACTTTAGTTTAACCTAAACGAATTAGTGAATGGAGGAATAGTTTGGTATTAGAGGCCTTCGTTACAGAAGCCCTCCAAAATTTTATAGGTACAAATCCCTATATCTAATTTTACAGAATTGATCCACCCTTTAATTGGTAATTGTAGCTGATCTAAACCATGATAGCTTACATACCAGGTGCATATAGGTAAGGCTTAATGTAAAATCCCAATCATAAGCCCACCTTAAAAAACCACATAATTGCATGACACATAGAACCAGAGTGGCACTGACTGGAAACCAACCAGCCAACAACCTTCGATGTGGGGACCTGCAGCTCCAACGCTTGGTCTTCAACCTTCGTCCAAGGGCCGCCTCCTCTGCGTCAATCGAGGGATCCCCTCTACATGCTGATTATGAAAACAATTGGTGCTGATCAATCAACAAAGCTAATCGTTGTGGAATTACTGCTATGGAATTACCGCTGTGGATTATAAGACTTTGTTTCCCAAAGGATCACAGACTTTGTTTTCCAAGAGTTAACAGACTTTGCTGACGTATTTGAATTGAAAGAAAGTGAAATCATGTCAATCAAGTGTAATGGTGTTAATTTAGTTGATTTATTTTAAATAAATGATAGTGTCTCTTTGACATATCAAACTAAGTTAACGTGTCCATTGTCACTTAATGGCTCTGTTTATTTATCCATCATAAAGATCACAGAAATATTGGGTAAACTGAAAAAGAAGAGAATCCGTGAATTTACTATTCAATCTGAATAAGTAAATTAATTAAGGTAAAAAGGAGGTCAGTATTAAACTGACCCCCCCTTTAACCCCTTACAGCAGCATACACACCCGTTTTAGCTCGTTGTTAGCTTAGCTTTTAGCAACAGCAGGTTTTGTTCATTCATGTGAACAGAGCTAAAACAGCTAGCAAATAAAGAAAACAGAACCGATTACCTTCAACTTCCAACTGAATGTCCAGTCGTCGTCCAGAGTCAGACCAGTCGACGTCTAATAAAAAGCAAGTTTTACGAGCGCTGAGTCCGAGACAACAACAGCTTCTTGTCCGACAGATGAAAAGGAAATAGCTACATTTGAACGAAGCGCGCAAAGCAAGAGGCGTTGATTGGTTGGATATGATCACATGCTACTTCCCCCGATAAACAAGAGTGGCGTTGATTGGTTAGGACAAAGTTCACATGCAACCTGACAAGCAAGAGTGGCGTTGATTGGTTGGGACGTACATGATCACAACAAACAACTTCACGTTTCACGCCTGGAGTAACGCAGAATAAAATTGAATAATGATAATAATAATGATGATAATACCCTGATGCATGCTCAATAATAATAATAACTATATTGTAGGAGGCGGTGAAGAGACGACACAGGAGACGGGATGTAGATCTTCACTTTTAATCAACTCCTACTAAAACTGGCGGGAAACCACCCAACACCGCCTTATATACCAACACAACATCCGGTCCTCTGGACCTTTCACAATAAAAGCATCCTGTAACACATTCGGTCCACTGGGTGTGAGTAGAGCCCCCTAGTGGTCCACCACACACGCCCCCCCAGAACACCCAGTAAGGTCCATCACTAGTCCCGCATTTTAGGTTTGATTAAACGACCAGAACGGCTGAACCTGGGCCCTGCAGAACCAGTCTGATGAAGCGGAGGGCTACGAGGAGGGCCTGCAGAAGATTCGGGCTCCAATGGACGTTGAGAGTCTCTGGAAGAAGGACAGCAGTCCGTTAACAATGTGGATGGAGGTCTGCCCCTGCGAGGAGCCTGGGCCGTAACAACCTGATCATCTGACACAACATGAGCTGGTTTAAGCCTATCAATACAGACAGTCTCAGTACGACCCCCTAAATCTAAAAGGAAATGTTTTGGACCTGGTTGAAGAACCCGAAACGGTCCATCATACAAAGGCTGTAGTGGTGTCCTGTGTGCATTGTGTTTGACAAAAACAAATTTAGAGGACTCCAGACTCTTAGGGACAAACGACTGCGGTAAACAATGGTGTACCGGGCCGGGGACACGAAAAGGGGCCTCCTGAGGTGAAAAATGGAGCAACGGTGGAGCAAACTGTGGTGAGGGTACCTCAGGTAAAAACTCACCGGGGACGCGCACAGGTTGACCGAAAACCAGTTCAGCCGGGGAAGAGCTCAGGTCCTCTTTGGTTGCGGTACGTAAACCCAACAAAACCCAGGGAAGACGGTCAATCCAGTTGTCACCGGTCAATGCAGCACGAAGTGCAGCTTTCAATGACCTGTGAAACCGTTCACACAAACCATTAGCTTGGGGGTTGTAAGCGGTGGTCCTGTGAACGTTAGTCCCCAGACCCTTGGCCATGGTAGACCAAAGTTCAGAAACAAACTGCGGGCCCCGGTCCGATGTAATGTCTGAAGGGGGGCCAAAACGCGCCACCCAGGTAGACAAAAATGCCCGGGCCACCACTGCAGATGTCGTGGATGTCAAAGGAACCACCTCAGGCCACCTGGTGGTCCGGTCTATCATAGTCAGCAGATGAGTAAAACCTTGTGACGGAGGCAGAGGGCCCACCAGGTCTACGTGCACATGATCAAACCGCCGACCTGGGATGGAGAAGGGTTCCAAAGGTGCTTTGGTGTGCCTGTTAACCTTAGCACGCTGGCATGGGACACACGCTGCTGCCCACTCCTTAACTGCTTTACGCAGACCGGGCCAAACAAACTTTGAACTGACCAGTTTCACCGAGGCTCTAACACCTGGATGAGAAAGGGAATGTAAGGAGTCAAAAACGCGGCGTCGCCATGAAACTGGAACCAGGGGGCGGGGCCTGCCAGTAGAAACATCACAGAGCAGGAGAGGACCGCCGTCATTCACCTGCCGTTCCTCCAACTCGAGGCCTGTGGGCCCGGACTGGAGCTCGAGTATTTCTGCGTCGCTACGTTGGTCCGCAGCCATAGCAGAAAAATCGATGCCAACGTATACGGGAGAGATCAGCACCCGAGAGAGACAGTCAGCCACCACGTTGGATTTTCCAGCCACATGCTGAATGTCTGTAGTAAATTCAGACACCGCTGCGAGGTGGCGTTGCTGGCGAGCAGACCAGGGGTCAGAAATTTTTGACATCGCAAACACCAAGGGTTTGTGGTCAACATATGCAGTGAACCGGCGGCCCTCCAGGAAAAACCTGAAATGGCGTGTGGCCAGGTAAAGCGCCAGCAACTCTCTGTCAAAAACACTGTATTTAAGCTCGTTGTCCCGCAGCGTACGGCTGAAAAATGCAAGCGGCTGCCAAACCCCGGAAACCTGCTGTTCTAACACAGCCCCCACCGCAACATCAGATGCGTCGGTTGTTAAAGCTATTTGCGCCGCTGGGGATGGATGGGCCAAAAGGGCAGCAGTGGCCAGTGCAGCTTTAGCATCACCAAATGCCTGTAGGCGTTCTGGTGTCCAGTCAACACTGTCGTTGGGCTTTTTCTTTTTCAGCGCTCCATAGAGCGGACGCAGCAGCTGTGCTGCCCTGGGGAGGAAACGGTTATAGAAGTTAACCATTCCCAAAAATTCTTGTAGCGCTTTAACAGACTGGGGCTGTGGGAAATCGGACACCGCCTGCACTTTGTTTGGTAATGGGACAGCACCACTTGCAGAAATGCGGTGGCCCAAAAAGTCAATGACTGGCAGCCCAAACTGGCATTTCGCTGTATTTACAATCAGGCCATGTGCTGCCAGGCGCTGAAAAACCTCACGGAGGTGGGACATGTGCTGCTCAGCCGAGCTGCTAGCCACCAGGACGTCATCCAGGTACACAAATACGAAGGACAGACCCCTTAGGACTGAATCCATCAACCGCTGAAATGTTTGTGCTGCACCTTTAAGACCAAAAGGCATGCGCAAAAACTCAAACAATCAATCAATCAATCACCTTTATTTAACCAGGTAGAGCCCGTTGAGATCGAGATCTCTTTTACAAGGGTGACCTGGTCAAGTGGTCAGCAGCACACGTCACATTGGCAATAGGCATTTGCACTTATCAAAAGAAAATAAAGAAAACTACAATCACAGTAAACAGATGTTGACAGTTCACAGGCCGAAACACAGGCCGAAACAGGCCGAAAGGCGTGATGACAACGGTCTTAGGGACATCCTCCACATGCACAGGGACCTGGTGGTACCCCCGTACTAAATCTACTTTAGAAAAAATGGAGGTCCCAGCCAGGTGCACTGAAAAATCCTGGATGTGGGGGATGGGATAACGATCGTTCTCTGTGATATTATTAAGGCGGCGGAAATCCCCACATGGACGCCATTTGCCGTCT
>JBBPBX010052533.1:0-11994 GCA_038048925.1 Garcialebias charrua
TTTGATTTGATGTTTATTCATTCATTTTAAAAGAACAATACAAAACAGTTTCATCAGATACAAGAATACAAGTAGGATAAAATGAAAGGAGCAGAAAGAAGATGAAATCTTATTATATCTGCCCCTTATTTCACAGTTTGTTCAACCAATGATAACCTTCAAACTACATCACAAAATGAATAATTCTACTTAATTTTTCTAACTGTAATACACAAACTACATCACAAAATGAATAACTCTACTTAATTTTTCTAACTGTAATACACAAACTACATCACAAAATGAATAACTCTACTTAATTTTTCTAACTGTAATACACAAACTACATCACAAAATGAATAACTCTACTTAATTTTTCTAACTGTAATACACAAACACACTAAGCTACATCATAAGTACAACATAAGTGTAATACACAAACACACTAAGCTACATCATATATAGTTTTTGAGCAAGTCCTTTTTGACCTTTTTCTTAAATGTATACATTGATTTTGCATTTTTAACATCACTCTCCAGAACATTCCACAATCCAACTCCCTGAATTGAGGTAGACCGTCCCTTTAAGCTGGTTCTGAATTGTGGTTTGATGAATATCTGTCCCTTTAAGATTGTAATAACTTTGTCTAAATTTCTTTGGATATTTAAAGGTAATGTGTTATTATGAGCCCTATACATAACTGATAAAATACTATATTCTACCAATTCCTGGAATTTCAATAAATTTAGCTGAAGAAACAAGGTGTTTGATGGGTGACTGAAATGTTTTCTGGTGATTACTCTTACAGCTCTCTTTTGTAAAATAAAAACAGGCTTTGTAATTGTTTTGCACGCTTTTCCCCAAACCTCAATACAATAGATTAAATGTGGAACAATGATTGTGTTATACAACATATACAGAGCTTTATCAATTAAAAAATCCCTGACTTTATATACAGGTACATGAACACACAGCATGACAATCACAAACACCTGGACAACAAAATGGAGGAGATAAGCAAGACAATTAACAGAGAGACCAGGGAGTGTAGGGATGGGGACCCATCACCTGAGAGCAACATGCTTACAACTGTTATCTTGAAGTTCTAGGGTGTAGAGAGCCACAGAAACGGTTATGGTAGGCCGGATTTGGCCCACGGGCCTTGAGTTTGACACATGCGATCTAGTGGTACTAAAAGTAACAAAAGAAGAAAAAAAACAGCCAAATATGTCAGCAGTTTAGCTAACAGACTTTGGAATGGGTACATTTTGTCCTTGTGAAACCTGTTGAAGAGAACCAAACTAAATACTCTGAAACTCAAACAACTTACTGTATAACAGTTCATGCACCGCTAGTTGGCAGTGTAGTGCAAATATTGCATAACTTGCTGCTACCAATTGTTGAATTTAATTAGCGGATTAGAATTAGCTTCCCCTAATTTTCATAAGACATTAGTGCTTTTGAAATTGCGGACCTAAATAAATTAATTAGTGCTTTAGAAATAGCGGAACTAATTTTTGGATTAGCGTTGCCCACCACTGTGAATAGCAAACAACCATCAGGGTGCTAACGATCCATCGTTAGGCTGATGGTCCTCCTTGATCATGTGAGCAGCTGGTTTCAGGCTGTCATCAGCCAACTGGTCGATCCACTGTGAGAGGGTGCTATTTATAAGACTGAGCTGAATACAGCAGCTCAGACTGAGGAAGTCTTTCGGACGAAAGACGAAAAGTTTCTACAATTCTTTTGCATTGTTTTGTTTTGTTTTTTGAATGTCCAGAGGACCAGACTTCACTTTTTAGATTTTTCTACCTGGATTATTGAGCATGCATCAGGATATTTAAAATTCTCTATAGAGAATATAGATGTTTTTGTAGAATCTGGTTCATCAGATTTAATTCAGTTCAGTTTATTTATGTATCTCCAAGCCACAACAGAAGTCGTCTCAGGGCACTGAACAGAAATATTCATATACAAAAATAATAATTTAACATTATTTATCTGAGGAGCAGACTGCTTTAAGTTTAACTCATCACAGAACTCTCATTAGCAGGACTTAGGTTCTGGACATGCCTCCAGAATCAGTCCTAAAGTGCAAGTGCACATCCAGGCTGAGCTGAACACGACTGAACAGGGCTGTGCAGGGCTGAGCAGAGTTGGGGCTGATTAGGAGCAGTGCAAATGTGGCAATAGTCCTGTTGCATGCTTTCCAATTAAGGGATTTATTAAGGCCTGTGTGTCCTGTTCTAATGTGAGTAATTATTGATTCTAAGTTCCTATTTCTTCTTGCTTTCTTTGTATATCTTACCTTTTTCTGGATGTTGTGTAAATGTCTTCCTGTATCAGTAATATCCCCACAAAAGCACGTTTGGCTGGAATTTCCAGCCTATCGTGCATCTGTTTCCAGACATTGATGCCTTCAAGGTTCACAAAAAACTCCAACGGACAGTTGCGACAGGCTGATGGCAACCAATTACAACCACACATTCACGGAATGGTCAAATGATTGTATTTTTGGCTTTTTTGGGGGATTATGGATCATACATCGTACAGAGGGCAAAATTGTCGTACAAATACGATAATTATCATACACCTGGCAACACTGATTTTCTCAACATCACGCTCATCGTATAATTAACAAACAGTCTCAGACCACCCTCTAGTGCCCTTTCTATGACATAACAATCCAGCAGAACACAACAATCTGTATCAAAGTTCAAAAGTTTGATCTTTAGTCTTGTCCTCAACACATATGTAATATTATGCCATTGCCTTAATGAGCACTGCCCACTGAGAAACAAAAGTTACACTTTTCTCATAGATGTCTATCTCTGACCTGCTTTACCATGTCACCATACATTGTCAGATAACAGACATGTTGACGATACACAGTAATAAAAACTGTGACTTGAAGGGTGTGGTCTTAGTGCAGAAAATAGACCATAGCTGTTGGTGTGATTTCTATACATTTAATTCTTCTGCACCAAACTGCAGTAAAATTATCTTTATTCAGAACTAAACATATGTATTTACACAAGTTGTATGGCAAAATCCATAAACAGCATTAGGATATTTCAAATTACTTTTTTATTCTACTTTTACATTAGCCTGATTAAACCCAGACCCTTGTCCTTCACTTCGCTTCGTACTAGGGTCTGGGACTTCTCCCATAGACAAGGATTTCTCTGGTAGATTTTTGACCGGACCAATCAGAGAACAGAAGGCGGAGTTTTGTTAGTTTAGCCTGGCGAAGTCCAGGCTAAATAAATAAATAGCTCAGAAACCACTCGGTGGATATTTTTTCTGCTACCAGTGTGTAATTATATGGGACAAGGGTCTGGTTTTAACCAGGCTACTTTTACATAGAAGTACAGAAAGTACCTTCATTATTCCCACCAATAACTAAAAGTTTGTACAATACAACTACACTTGCAGTTGAATCAACTCCTTCAAGACATGTTGACATATTAGCTTCAAACTTTCAAAGTATGAGAGTTTTAAAGTTATCTTAAGCTTGGAGTTTTTTGTCACAGCATGTGGGAGCGAGTCCACCTCAAACTTTGACTTCTTGACAACAAAACAGAACAGTTCAGTCCCTGCTGTAGCTTCCTGACATGTATCACAGCTAACGTGTGGCCTCTGCTGTGTGACTGAACTCTTTCACACACTGCCTGCTCATTGGCTGTTCACTGTGTCCAACCACTCCATCTGCTGATCCGCCTCCCCACCACCCTAAATGTAGCACTATCCAATCACTCTGCTGCGGCATGTCTGTGTTATGTAATTGAGCAGCCTGCTTGTGTGACTGAGGGGAGGAAATTAAAAGCAAGTTCTTCCTTTTCGTCTTTCTTTTCAAGGGAGCAGAGTAGTCTGGGTTTGCTACAAAGGTGAGTTGGTTTCACTTCAGCTTTCTTTACATGATGCATGCCCTCTGATTAGAAGTAAAAATATGCACTATATTTTAAAAGTCTACACTTTATATAATAAATACAATAATGCCATAAAAGCCATACATTCAACAAGCTAAATGACTGTCTGACATGGTAATAAGATTTGTTATCAGTAATGCAAGTTTGAAACTTGACTTCATTGATTTTTGCCTGAACTCTTGCCAAATGTCTGTAACTGTTCTGCATATGCATTGAAACAGAGAAATGAGCTGAACAGAGGGTGATTGGTCAGGAAAGCTGGCCCTGCCTCTTCTTAAAGTCAATAAAGTTAACAAGTCATGAGTGCTGAAGTGAATGATGGCTTTACACTGTTGTGTTCAACGTTCTTTATCATTTTATTGTATGAGTGTTTGCTGCATTGCACTGTACAACACTTTGTTTCCTTTGAGGAGTTCTAAAGGGCACTACAGTATAAATAAAATTGGATTATATATTCTGTTTTTGTGGCAAAACTAAAAAGTTAAATGTTGCTTTCATTATCAGCAAAATAGGTGCTACTACTCTATTACTGCTGTTGATACATGTTTGCAACACAATAAATCACTGGGAAGGTTAGAATGAAACCATTAGTTGCCATTTATTTTCTATCAACTTGTTAAAAAAAACAACATCAACATTTTACCTGTTTGTTGTAAAAAGTTTAATATATTCTCAAAGTGTCATTGGCACGTAATATGTTTTTAGATAAGGTTGACCCCAGAGGTAGCACTGAGGAAGAGACAGAGTCAGGCGTGCTTTTATTCACAAGTGATGATGATGATGTTCAGGGCTGGAAGAGCAAAAGGAGAAGGTGAGTATTTGTGATTATTTAGGTGGATGAATAATGAATCTTGTTTGCAGATAGCCTTTTTCTTACTAGTTTGTGTTTGTAGATGGAGCTGGAAAGGAGGGCGAAATGAGGTCCCTAAATGGTGTCCCTATTGAGTTTGTCGATTCCTACAAATGTTTGGGTATCTTGGTTGATTCACAGCTCTCTTTTAAGCGTCACGTGGAAAACCTAGTAAGGAAACTGAAAGTTAAAGGTGCTATGTGTAACTTTCTGTAGAGCACAGAACTTAGAAATATTTTCAACAGGCAAAGCATTCTGATCCCTCCCCCTCAGAGCCATATATGGCTCTGCTCCCCCTGGCCCTGCTGAAATTCAAATTCAAGCTCTGTTTTTATTGGCTGGTTACAAACTCTGTTTTTATTGGCTGGTTAATGGCGGGTCACACTGTGTTTTTAGTGTTTTTATAAATGCTGATAGAGAAGCAAGGGGACTATAGTTTTTTTCAGAGATTACTTTGTCTAACATGCTTTGAGGATGTTGATAGAGAAGTACAGAGAGGGTCAGAAAGAACTCCATTGTGTGTTTGTGGATTTAGAAAAAGCATATGACAGGGTACCAAGAGAAGAGGTGTGGTATTGCATGAGGAAATCTGGAGTGGCAGAAAAGTATGTTAGACTGGTACAGGACATGTATGAGGACAGCAGGACAGTGGTGAGATGTGCTGTGGGAGTGACAGATAGCTTCAAGGTGGAGGTGGGATTGCATCAAGGATCGGCTCTGAGCCCCTTCTTGTTTGCTCTGGTGATGGACCGACTAACAGATGAGGTCAGGCAGGAATCCCCATGGACTATGATGTTTGCAGATGACATTGTGATCTGTGGTGAGAACAGGGAACAAGTGGAAGAGAACTTGGAGAGGTGGAGGTATGCTCTTGAAAGAAGAGGAATGAAAGTCAGCCGTAGTAAGACAGAGTACATGTGTGTGAATGAGAGGGAGGCCAGTGGAACAGTGAGGCTACAAGGAGCAGAGGTCACAAAGGTGCAGGACTTCAAGTACTTGGGGTCCACTGTCCAGGAAAATGGGGAATGTGGTAAAGAGGTGAAGAAGAGAGTCCAGGCAGGATGGAGTGGATGGAGAAAAGTTTCAAGATACAAGATACAAGATACAAGAGCTTTTATTAACATTGCACCAGTTCTCACCAATTACAACATGATTATGTATACACAGTCATCCAGAAGAGGGGTAGTGTCATGATCTGCTGCTTAATGTTTGAACCCACGTGCAGAAAAACAGACTGGCTCACGAATGTAAAATGAACAATGATTTATTTAACAAAAATAATAATGCTGATGGAACAAAAAACACTTACTGAGAGGAGAGGAGATGAGCAGATCATACACCGTGGAAAGACAAAGCCCCGGTGCTCAAGGAGTGAATACACAGAGTTTATATACTGACACAAACGAGACAGTGAGGAGCACCTGAGGTGATTAGAATGAGGACCAGCTGTGAATGATTAATGCTGAAGGCCTGAGCACAGAGAGACAGACTGAGGAGTGGGAAATGACAGAGACTGAATGAGATACACAGAAACCAGTAAACAAAGCTCAGAATAACAAAGTATGGCAGGAGGGGAAACACAAAATAACATAAAGAAACAGAGCCTAAAGAAAACAGACAGGGACAGAACCTGACATAACCCCCCCCTCAAGGGTGGCACCTGACACCCCCAAGACGGACCCCACAAGAACAAGGGCGGGCGGAGGGAGGCAACAGGCAGGACGGCGGGCCAACATCAGCCCGATCCGGGGGACGCCCAGGAGGTCGCCCATCGCCATCAGCCAGATTCGGGGGTCGCCCAGGAGGTCGCCCATCGCCATCAGCCAGATTCGGGGGTCGCCCAGGAGGTCGCCCATCGCCATCAGCCAGATTCGGGGGTCGCCCAGGAGGCCGCCCATCGCCATCAGTTAGTTCAGGAGGACGTCCAGGAGGTCGTCCATCGAGCGGCGATACGTCAGGCGGGCGACCAGAGTAACGCCCAGCAACGGCCGGAACACCTTCGTCACCTTTGTCGTCGGCCGGAACACCTTTGTCGTCGGCCGGAACACCTTTGTCGTCGGCCGGAACACCTTTGTCGTCGGCCGGAACACCTTTGTCGTCGGCCGGAACACCTTTGTCGTCGGCCGGAACACCTCTTTCGTCGGCCGGAACACAGACCTCGGCCGGAACACAGACGTCGGCCGGAACACAGCCATCGTCATCGCCAGGACCCCCGTCGTTGGGCGCCGAGATGTTGTCGGGCGCCGAGGCAAGCGATAAGACGTCTGTGGCGCTGGGACCCTCTGTGGAGGACGAGGCGTCTGCGGCGCTGGGACCTTCTGTCGAGGACGAGGCGTCTGCGGCGCTGGGACCTTCTGTCGAGGACGAGGCGTCTGCGGCGCTGGGACCTTCTGTCGAGGACGAGGCGTCTGCGGCGCTGGGACCTTCTGTCGAGGACGAGGCGTCTGCGGCGCTGGGACCTTCTGTCGAGGACGAGGCGTCTGCGGCGCTGGGACCTTCTGTCGAGGACGAGGCGTCTGCGGCGCTGGGACCTTCTGTCGAGGACGAGGCGTCTGCGGCGCTGGGACCCCCGTCGTCAGGACCCTCTGAGACGTCGTTGAGGACCACCTCGTCGGGGACCACGTCGTCAGGACCCTCTGAGACGTCGTTGGGGACCACGTCGTCGAGACCCTCTGAGACGTCGTCTGCTTCGTCGAGGTCCTCGTCGTCGAGACCCTCGGAGACGTCGTCTGCTTCGTCGAGGTCCTCGTCGTCGAGACCCTCGGAGACGTCGTCTGCTTCGTCGAGGTCCTCGTCGTCGAGACCCTCGGAGACGTCGTCTGCTTCGTCGAGGTCCTCGTCGTCGAGACCCTCGGAGACGTCGTCTGCTTCGTCGAGGTCCTCGTCGTCGAGACCCTCGGAGACGTCGTCTGCTTCGTCGAGGTCCTCGTCGTCGAGACCCTCGGAGACGTCGTCTGCTTCGTCGAGGTCCTCGTCGTCGAGACCCTCGGAGACGTTGTGGGGACCCTCTTCGTCGAGGTCCTCGTCGTCGAGACCCTCGTCGTGAGGATCCTCCGAGACGTCGTCGGGCAGTGA
Source organism: Garcialebias charrua (assembly GCA_038048925.1). Lineage (NCBI taxonomy): Eukaryota > Metazoa > Chordata > Actinopteri > Cyprinodontiformes > Rivulidae > Garcialebias > Garcialebias charrua. The sequence goes on from JBBPBX010052533.1 coordinate 7,834, forward strand.
GACGTTGTGGGGACCCTCTTCGTCGAGACCCTCGTCGTGAGGAACCTCCGAGACGTCGTCGGGCAGTGAGACGTTGTGGGGACCCTCTTCGTTGGGACCCTCGTCGTGAGGAACCTCCGAGACGTCGTCGGGCAGTGAGACGTTGTGGGGACCCTCTTCGTTGGGACCCTCGTCGTGAGGATCCTCCGAGACGTCGTCGGGCAGTGAGACGTTGTCGTGCTCCTCTGAGACGGCGTCTGGACCCAGGACAGGCGAAGAGACGGCGTCTGGACCCAGGACAGGCGAAGAGACGGCGTCTGGACCCAGGACAGGCGAAGAGACGGCGTCTGGACCCAGGACAGGCGAAGAGACGGCGTCTGGACCCAGGACAGGCGAAGAGACGGCGTCTGGACCCAGGACAGGCGAAGAGACTCGGCGTCTGGACCCTCGGCGTCTGGACCCTCGGCGTCTGGACCCTCTGAGAAGACGAGGTCTGCAGCAGCCGAAGCGTCGAGGTCTGCAGCAGCCGAAGCGTCGAGGTCTGCAGCAGCCGAAGCGTCGAGGTCTGCAGCAGCCGAAGCGTCGAGGTCTGCAGCAGCCGAAGCGTCGAGGTCTGCAGCAGCCGAAGCGTCGAGGTCTGCAGCAGCCGAAGCGTCGAGGTCTGCAGCAGCCGAAGCGTCGAGGTCTGCAGCAGCCGAAGCGTCGAGGTCTGCAGCAGCCGAAGCGTCGAGGTCTGCAGCAGCCGAAGCGTCGAGGTCTGCAGCAGCCGAAGCACCAAGGACCAGAGATGGCAAGTACTTTGCCACAAAAGCTGCCTGCCAACGTTCCAGCTCCTCCTGTGACACCCTCTCTCCCTCCTCCAGAAAGCGAGGGCTGGGCTGTACATCTGGTGGCGAGCGAGGAGGAGACGGACAGCGGGGTGCAGCGGCGAGGTGAGGTGGAGAGGGATGAAGCTGAGAGTCGGTGGTCTTGCCTCTTCTTTGCCGCCTCTTCCTGCTGCGTTGGTGGTGTGAGCTGAAGACGGGCGCACCCCAGAGTTCCTCCTCCAGCTCAGCGTCATCGTCTGACCACAGCAGCAGATGTGACGAGCAATAAGCCGGCGGGGTGGAGGAAGAAGCTGGCTTAAAAGCCAGGCGGCTCCCCCAGAACTGAGACCTCATTTCCTCTTCCTCCACAAGAAGAGGTGATGGTAGGATCTCCACCTCCGGGCTGTGGTGACCTCGTCTCCGGACGGGTTCAGTCCGAAACGCCCCCCACCGGATCACAGGCTCCTCCATCAGTTCCTGTTTCTCCTTGTCCCTCTGAGCAGTTTTGTCTGCCTCACGGGCGAGCCATTCAAAAATATCTATTTTTCTGCTGGGCTCTTTCTGATGACCGGGGCTTTCTGTCATGATCTGCTGCTTAATGTTTGAACCCACGTGCAGAAAAACAGACTGGCTCACGAATGTAAAATGAACAATGATTTATTTAACAAAAATAATAATGCTGATGGAACAAAAAACACTTACTGAGAGGAGAGGAGATGAGCAGATCATACACCGTGGAAAGACAAAGCCCCGGTGCTCAAGGAGTGAATACACAGAGTTTATATACTGACACAAACGAGACAGTGAGGAGCACCTGAGGTGATTAGAATGAGGACCAGCTGTGAATGATTAATGCTGAAGGCCTGAGCACAGAGAGACAGACTGAGGAGTGGGAAATGACAGAGACTGAATGAGATACACAGAAACCAGTAAACAAAGCTCAGAATAACAAAGTATGGCAGGAGGGGAAACACAAAATAACATAAAGAAACAGAGCCTAAAGAAAACAGACAGGGACAGAACCTGACAGGTAGAGAATGTAAAGCTGCTGCTTATTCAAAACACATGACATGTTCTTCAGCGCGGCCTCTCTCATCCGTCTCGGGATGAAGGTCAAAGGTGTGAAAAAAAGGTAAGAAACCATGAGGGTTACAGCATTAGTATTAAAAAAAATGTATCACATTTTGTCTGCAAGACACCGCATGACACAGTAAAAACCATACCATAAGCACATAAGGACAGTTACATGTTGCATGTTGAGAGAGAGACTGAGGCAGGGAGGATCTGTCCATGATACATTCCGGATGCCTCCGATAACGCTCATAGAAAAGTTCTCCTGGGGGGGTAGCAGACAAGACAAACAGCAGCTATTTTGTCCACAGTAAGCACATCTCAGGAGAAATTAGATATCCAGCCTTTTCCAAGGTTGTTTCCAAGGGAGTCAGATAAGAATTCACAAATATTTTCACATCAGGCACACATTGTAATTTCTGTGGCCTTCAGTCTGTAAGGGCGATTCTGTTCCAAAGTGATCCAATTCGGGACTTTTTCCACTGATCCAAGCTCTGACCTCAGATGTTGACCACAGCTGACCAGAGTCCCAATCCGAGGGTGATCTGTTCACCCTCTGGATAAGCTCGCAAACAGCTGATTTCTGATGTTGACCACAGCGTCCAGAGTCCAAATCCGTGGGAGAGCTGTTTCACCCTCTGGATAAGCTCACAAACAGCTGATTTCTCGAGGTCACGGCACAGACCAGACGTCGGGTGCTCCAGGCATTAAGACCTGCTGAAGTCTCCCTCATTTTGCGATAGACCAGTGCTCCACAAACGCCAAAAAAAGCAAAGCGCTGCCATCATAATCCAATATAATCCAAGATTCTTCACCTCCACAGAGCACTCCCAGGAATCCACGGAATCCATGGCGGAATCCATGGCGTATCCTCCGTCACTCTGTGAGGGTGGGAAGGCTCCCCTTGTGCCGTTCCTTCTGTAGAGATCTTGTTTGTAGAATCGAATGCCCAAACCTCCAATCCATCTTAATTTGCGTTCGAGGTGCTTAGCTGAGGAGCTGCCAGCAGCAGGGGGGGGAAGGACAGGAGAGGGAAGGGTTGCGACTGCCTCCGTCGAGAGCAAGGTTGAAAAAGTTTCAGGAGTGATTTGTGACAAAAAGGTGTCAGCAAAGGTCAAAGGAAAAGTTTACAAGACAGTGGTGAGACCAGCTATGTTGTATGGTCTGGAGACAGAGACATTGACAAAAAGACAGGAGAAAGAACTGGAAGTGGCAGAAATGAAGATGCTGAGGTTCTCCTTAGGAGTGACAAGGATGGATAAGATCAGGAATGAGATCATCAGAGGTACAGCACATGTTGAACAACTGGGAGATAAAGTTAGGGAGGCCAGACTGAGATGGTTTGGACATGTCCAGAGGAGGGACAGTGGGTATATTGGTAGAAGGATGTTAGAAATGCAGCTGCCAGGAAAAAGACAAAGAGGGAGACCAAAGAGGAGATATATGGATGCAGTTAGAGAGGACATGGAGGTAGTTGGAGTGAGGACAGAGGATGCAGAGGACAGAGTGAGGTGGAGGAGGATGACTCGCTGTGGCGACTCCTGAAAAGGGAAAAGCCGAAAGAAGAAGAAGAAGACTTTGTCTAACATCAGTCTGTCAGTAGATGGTGACAGAGTGAAGAAATATGTTAAAAATATATTGTTAGAAAAGTTACAGACTGCATTACAAAGTTACATAGTGCAGCTTTAAACTGGGGTTCCTTTTCAGAAATAGATCCTGTCTAACTCTGAATGCTAGGAAACGCCTTGTATCTGTGACTTTCCTTCCCTCCATTGACTAAGGTGACATTATACATGAATGCTCCTACAAGCACCCTGCAGATGTTAGATGTTGTCTATCATGGTGCACTAAGATTCATAACTGGTTGTAACTATCGTACCCACCACTGCACCCTGTATTCACTGGTTAACTGGACATCATTAACCTCACACAGACTCTTCCACTGATACATTTTCATCTTTAAATCACTTCTTGGTCTGCTGCCCTCATACATCTCCTCCTACATGTCTCTGCATGAGTGCAGCTACAGTGTGCGCTCTCAGGACATGATTGCCTGCAGTGTCCCCTCAGTGAGGACTAAATTAGGCTAAAGGGCCTTCTCCTACTCTGCTCCTGTTTTCTGGAATATCTTGCAAAAAGATATGAAGCTCTTAAATGGCTTCAAACATATGTTAAGTTCCTGGCAAGGACCAATGCAGACATGTTCCCGTTTTTAGTTTTCTACATCACCTTATAACCTAGCTGTTTTTGTTACATTTTCTTTTAAATTCCATTTTATTTTCACTTGTTTATACATATATATATA
>JBBPBX010052533.1:12043-24177 GCA_038048925.1 Garcialebias charrua
TTATATAGTGCCTTTCTATCTTATTGAGATACTCAAAACTCTTTACAACACAATCTGTGTCCTCATTTACCCATTCATACAGCACTCTACTAGATCTGTACAAAGCTAATTGAACAAATCATTCTATAGAGACTAATCAGAGCTTTATCACATTCACACACTGATGGGACACACATCAGAGGCAATGAGGTTCAGTGGCTTGCCCAGGGACATGTCGGCATGTGACTGCTGGTAGATTCGAACTCTGAACTCTTGGATTGGAGGATGACTGCTCTAACCACTCAGCCACAACCGCCCTTATGGTGATCTGATTCAACCCTATGTAGTCCAGACATGTTCTTAGTGCTTTAACGAATCCAGCTCCCACAGGGTGTGTAGAGGGTTGAATTATGCCAGATGATAGAGATTCTTTAATGTAGTTCATCGTTGTCTCTGCCTCGGGGCCAGATAGGTTGTAACGTCTGCTGATGGGCAGAGGGAAACCTGGAAGGAGATCAATAGCACAATCATAAGGCCTGTGAGGTGGTAAAGACAGCTCCTTTTGTTTGCTAAATATTGAGGCCAAGTCATGATAGCAATTGGGGATATTAGTGAGATCAATCCTCTCCTTGCTTTTAGAAGCTTTATGAAATTATGAAACTGCTGATCGTAAACACTTCTCAGAACACTTCTTACACCAGCTCTCAAACCTCTTGTCAGTCAAGTTAATCACAGGATTATGTTTTCAAAGAAAACATAAATCGGTTATGTTCAAGATGGAAAGATTAATCAGGTTGTCCACATCACTCGGCTTGTCTCTGGTGGCAAACTGATTTTTAATTTGTTCATTAAGTGAACTAACAAACACACCTCACAATGCCTTTTCTCCCCATCCCGTTTCCTGCACAGTCATATGAAAATAGAATAGAAAACTCTGACACTGAGAGCCTTCCTTGGCACATAGCCAATAGTTTCTTTGCTGCTGATTCCTGGTGAAGTGGATAGTTGAAAACTGGCTGGAAATCCTTCAATAAAGCTTGAATTTTTAACATTTCAATTGGTTGAAAATAAAGGTAAGTGTGTGACCATCTTAGGTTGTCCAATTTTAGTGCATTTATAATATGACAAGAGGTAATACATAACAATAAACATAATAGGATAATTTGAGAAACACCAGAGGCATAGCAACAAAGTTCATGCTCAATCATCCAGGTACCGAATCCAATAATGTTCAGTCAGGTCATCTGGACAGTTTCTTTTTCTAGTGACATTTCACCCTTTATCCAGAGGGCTTCATCAGTCTAAGGAGATCCACGTAAACTGTTTCCCCACAAAGCAGTAAACTCCTTCAGTGGACCAACCAGTTTGCTGGAGAGAAGATTTTTCATTCATTCATTCAACCTTTATTTATACAGGCTAGCCTCGTTGAGTCACGGGGACTCATTTACAAGAGGGACCTGTCTCACTCACACCAAACAACCATCCACTCTCTCACTCACACCTAGGGTCAATTTAGAGTCACCAATCAGCCTAACAAGCATGTTTTTTGGTCTGTGGGAGGAAACCGGAGTACCCGGAGGAAACCCACGCATGCACGGGGAGAACATGCAAACTCCACCCAGAAAGGCCCCCGGACCGGGATTTGAACCGGCAACCTTCTCGCTGAGAGGCAGCAGCTCTACCAGTTGTGCCACCGTGCTGCCCAGATGGTTAGGAGATAGGTTAGAGTGCAACATTTTATAGCTTTTATTATAGCTCTATGAAGTTGGAGTTCCTGGCTTTAAAATGGGCCATGGCTGAGAAATTTAGGGAATATCTTTTGGGCCATCGGTGCGTGGTCTATACAGATAACAACCCTTTGAGTTAACCTGAGTGAAGTTGGCCCCCCCACCTTCTCGAAATCAAACAAAATTGGTGTCAAATGTTTGTGCTACGTTTGTGCTGGTTTGTGCAGCAAAAATTTTCGTTTGTGCCGCTATCATTTTAAAGTTATAAAGAAATGTTTCTAGAGGTCATCAAAGGTCAACCAGCCCCCCCACCTTCTTCAAATCAAACAAAATTGGTGTCAATCAACTCGGCTACGTTTGTGCTGGTTTGTGCAGCAAAAAAAATTGTTTGTGCTGCTTTGGCTTTGAAGATATTAATGAAAGTGTAAAGGTCAAAAGGTCAACCAGCCCCCCCACCTTCTCCAAATCATACAAAATTGGTGTCAATCAACTCAGCTACGTTTGTGCTGGTTTGTGCAGCAAACATTTCCATTTGTGCCGCTATCATTTTAAAGTTATAAAGAAATGTTTCTAGAGGTCATCAAAGGTCATCCAACCCCCCACCTTCTTCAAATCAAACAAAATTGGTGTCGATCAACTCGGCTACGTTTGTGCTGGTTTGTGCAGCAAAATTTTTTGTTTGTGCTGCTTTGGCTTTGAAGATATTAATGAAAGTGTAAAGGTCAAAAGGTCAACCAGCCTCCCCACCTTCTCTAAATCATACAAAATTGTGTCAATCAACTCAGCTACGTTTGTGCTGGTTTGTGCAACAAAAATTTCCATTTGTGCCGCTATCATTTTAAAGTTATAAAGAAATGTTTCTAGAGGTCATCAAAGGTCAACCAACCCCCACCTTCTTCAAATCAAACAAAATTGGTGTCGATCAACTCGGCTACGTTTGTGTTGGTTTGTGCAACAAAAAAAATTGTTTGTGCTACTTTGGTTTATGAGATATTAAAAATTATTTATAGGTCATCCAGAGGTCATATCCCCACAACTTGCTCCAAATCAAACCAAAGTGATCTACTTTTTTAGTGCTCTGTTTGTACTGGTTTGTGCAGTAAAAATTTTCATTTGTGCTGCTTTGTTTTATGAGATATTAAAAATTATTTATAGGTCATCCAGAGGTCATATCCCCACAACTTGCTCCAAATCAAACCAAAGTGGTCTACTTTTTTAGTGCTTTGTTTGTGTTGGTTTGTGCAGCAAAAATTTTCATTTGTGCTACTTTGTTTTATGAGATATTAAAAATTATTTATAGGTCATCCAGAGGTCATATCCCCACAACTTGCTCTAAATCAAACCAAAGCGGTCTACTTTTTTAGTGCTCCGTTTGTGCTGGTTTGTGCAGCAAAAAATTTCATTTGTGCTGCTTTGTTTTATGAGATATTAAAAATTATTTATAGGTCATCCAGAGGTCACATCCCCAAAACTTGCTTCAAATCAAACCAAAGTAGTCTACTTTTTTAGTGCTCCGTTTGTGCAGGTTTGTGCTGCTTTGGCTTTGAAGATATTATTGAAAGTTTAAAGGTCAAAAGGTCAACCAGACCCTCCACTTTTATAAAATCAAACAAAATTGGTGTCAAACGTTTGTGCTCCGTTTTTGCTGGTTTGTGCATCAAAAATTTTCATTTGGGCATTGCTTTGAACATATTACTGAAACATTAACGCAGAGAAGCTACGCTTATTCCATCATAACCAACTCATGATCACAATTGTTTACAAATGACCTTTATTTGTCTTGATTATCTGGCTTTACAATTCAGCGCACAGAATATTCAACAACATTCTACAATAAAAGATTATTTGTTTAAAGAACACTACATTCATCCTTTATGTTTCGTGTCACCAAGCGTTCAAGTTGCCCTTCTGGTGCAATAACTGTTATTTTTGGTGTTATCCATGTTGAAAGACCTTTATCAACTAACATAACTCCTTGTCATCTTAGTATTATGTTCAGAGCAACATGTGGCTAATGTATTTAATATGAAATATTGCTAAACATACCCTGATGCATGCTCAATAATCCAGGTAGAAAAATCCAAAAAAGCTAAGTCTAGTCCTCTGGACATTCAAAAAACAAAACAAAACAAAGCAAAAAAAACCCAAAACTGTAGTTTCTACAGTTTTTTTTTTGTTGTTGCTTTGTTTTGTTTTGTTTTTTGAATGTCCAGAGGACCAGACTTAGCTTTTTTGGATTGCTAAACATAAACTTGAGTTGAACAAATGTTAAAATAAAGTATGCATTCAATTGGACAAAAACGTTAATATGCTGGTTACAGAAATAGCAAAGCTCACCATTACTCTTTTACATAGAGCACAGCGTGAGGGCATATGCTGGTTTTTTCAGATGGTGTCATTACTTCTTTTCGGAGGTCATCGTACATTTCCCAGGTGCCCGGGGGCCTCTTACAAAATGCCACATAATGCCCAATAGTTTCAGGCGTTGGACCCTCCTGAAATGCTATGATGGCTTTCAGTGTGAGTCTCTGTTCTTGAAGTTGAAGGGTTGATGGAAATTCACTGAGGGAAAACTGCTTGGGTTTGGTGACACTTTGCTCCACAGTTGTGGGACAGAATTGTCCAAGGTCTGTGTCAATCCAGACAAGTTCTCGCACTCTGTGACTGTGACAAACAGTCCCCATACAGAGGATGTTTTCTGACATGTTTGTTTTACATTCTGCTGGGCATGTATCAGGACTTTGGATTGGTCTTAGGCATGGAGATGCTGCAAGGTGGAGCCCTTGTTCAACAGCAGACTGAAGGTGAGCTATGCCAGAAGATGACAGGACTGACAAGTCAATGGAAATGAAAGGTACTTTCCTTGTATTTGGAACGTGAAATTTACAGTACACAGAGGAACACTGTCTTGTGAAGTGACTACTTGGATTTTGGACAAAGAATTCATTGGTTCCCCAAACAGCTGTAATTGAAGTCCTCTGTGCTTCAAAAAACGCAGTCATAAGAAATGGCAACATCGCAAGTCCACGTGATGGGATATGGGGAGAGCTTAGTAAACAACTTGGCGAAAAGCTAACACCAAAAGCCCCTTACACATTTGTCAAATTAAACAGACACAATGTCTGGGCTACTCTTGATTATAAAAATGACGGAGACAGACAGCAGTAATAATAATAATAATAATAATGAATTCAATTTATAACGCACTTTTCATTAATGAAAATCTCAAAGTGCTACACGGTGCAACAGAAATTAAATGTCAATAAAACAAGTAAAATCAATAACAGTATCAACTAAGATCAAAAGTAGAATCATGAGGAGGCAGAGTATGCTCGGTTGAAAAGAAAGGTCTTCAAGCCGCTCTTAAAGTCAACCACAGACTGTGGGACCCTCAGACAGTCAGGAAGAGAGTTCCACAGGCGGGGGGCAGCCACACTGAAAGCCCGGTCTCCCATGGTCCTTAATTTGGTTCTCGGAATGTGAAGGAGATTACTGTTCTGTGACCGCAGCGACCGGGTGGATGAGTGTGGAATAAGAATATCCTTCAGATAATCTGGTGAAGCTCCATGTAAGCATTGATGTGTAATGAGAGCAGTTTTGTACTGAATTCTGTAGGCGACAGGAAGCCAATGAAGGTTATGAAGAATGGGCGTAATATGTTCAAATTTACGAACTCGCAACAAGATCCTTGCAGCACTGTTTTGAGTGGCACTCCTTTGACCAAAGCACGTCTCCTTTACAAAAGAAAGGCAATAAGACTTTTAATGTGGAGCTCCCATTTGAACAGTGGATGCATATGATTCCAGAGAGAGTCACATACAAAAAGGATATGTTTAAAAAAAGGCAGACACCATTTTGAAGAGAGGCACATGGACTCACATTGTGAACGAGGGAATCTGGAATGAAATTAAAAGTTCTTGCACTTTTACATTTAAAAGAGCCAAGGTGTACCCCAACCAGGTGTCATCTTTCATCAAAATAACAGATTTCTGTAAAGAGTGCAAGGGTCAACTGTACATTACATGTGAAAAGGAACCGGACATGCAGTGCCCAACACGGACGAATCCCTACACACAGGGTTTTCAAAGAGACCATTGTCTGGAAGACTGCGTGAAAAAGTAAAAAAAGAACTTTGTGAAGGTAGAAAGCAGCCACATGTGTGGAGAGCATCACAGGCAGACAAACTGATGGACTTTGGAGACCCTGAGCCAAGTCATCTACCAAATTTAGCAACTCTACGTAAAGCCAAACAAGAACAACATGAATCTGAAATGGCTCATAAAAACCCAATATTGTCACTACAGGCAATAAAATGTAGTTGTCCTCACAGTCACCCAATTGGTGACATTGGATTAGACAAATTCTTCTGTCACTACTGGAGTCCTACCCAAATGATGATGTACCAGACAGAGAAACACCCCATCGTTGCTTTTGATGCAACTGGCTCAGTTGTTAAAAAGCTTGTCAGGCCGAACGGCTTGTCTGGACATATCTTCCTGTATCAAGGAGTTTTAACAGGAAGCGACAACTCCCACATCCCTGTGGTTCAAATGCTGTCAGAGCGACATGATGTACAGGCAATCACAAGATGGTTGTCAGAATGGATTCGCGCTGGAGCACCAGTCCCAAAAGAGGCAATTTCAGATTTTTCTCTAGCTTTACTTGGTGCTTTGGTTAAGGCTTTCACACATCTGTCTGATTTGAAGAGCTATGTAAATGAGTGCTTCGGTGTTCTGTTTCAAAACAAATGCAAAAAACTGCCACCATGCTTCATCCGAGTGGACGTGGCACACCTGATCAAAATGATTTCCCAGTGGGATGTTTGAGGAAAAAACCTCATCGGGTGAAAGACCTCTATGTGCGTTCAATGGCACAGCTGGTCAAGTCGCAATCTTTGGAGGAAGCAAAGGTCATAATACGCAGCATTGCCACTGTGGCATTAAGTGAGACAGAAGGTAATGACAGTCATGGTAATCCCATCATGTCAGAAGTGTGCAAATCAAACGTTAAAAGCAAAATCGCAGATGACACTACGCCCATTTCCAGTGAAGAGGAAGCAGAAGAGGTTAGAGTGGATCAAGGAACACAAATAAATACTGAGTTGAGGAGGTGGGTGACAGATATTTGTGAGGAGAGTAAGTGCCACGCTGAAGTCAATGGTGATCGAGACAATATGCACTATCTACCTGAGCTCGTCCCACACCTAATAAGATTGGGAGGATACCTACCACTCTGGACTGGAGTAATGGTTCCCCTGTTTCACAGCGAAAAGCTCACTGCAACTTCAGCTAATGTTGAAGCTGAGTTCAAGAACATTAAACATGGCTTGTTCAAGCATGAAAATCTTCCTATTAGGGTTGATAAATTCATTTCACGTCATCTTGGTTTCATTGAGGGAAACATGAGGATCGGTTCTGTCAAAAAAATAAAAAAAGAAGCAGAGGCTGCATGAACAGAAGAAACAGTGAAGCTTCAGAATCCAATCGAAAGTTTTAAGGAACAAGAAATGGATGAAAACTGCTCTCAGTAACCGAACACAGAAGAAACAGCAGCATTGGAAAACTGGAGAGGCCTTGCAGTCCCACCAAAGAAGAGGAAGTTGACATCATACCTCTCCCCTAGTCCCGAATGGCTCCATTCTGATCAAGCTGTAAAATTGAAAAAAGTTAAGCTGGGGATTTTAAAAAATGGAAATAATCAACAACAAATCAGAGTCCGCAAGGAACGGTACTGCGTCACCAACACCTGTGCCTTTGATGCAGTCTGTCAAGGTATGTGCTACGCTTTCTGTGACATTGTTTCTGATCAGAATGTACAGAGAAAAATAAAGTGATCCAGCTTGTGAAAGACATTGCTTCAAAGGGTGTCACTCCACATACCTATTCTTTGAGAGCTGAGATTCTGAGTTCAATATTCAGCCCTGTTCAGTTGAAGTCTGGTGTTCATCATGTTGATACAGTACACAGTGCCATGTGTCCACAGTTATTCAAAATATAATGACAGAAAATCCAAGTAGTCACTTCACAAGACAGTGTTCCTCTCTGTACTGTAAACTTCACGTTCCAAATACAAGGAAAGTACCTTTCATTTCCATTGACTTGTCAGTCCTGTCATCTTCTGGCATAGCTCACCTTCAGTCTGCTGTTGAACAAGGGCTCCACCTTGCAGCATCTCCATGCCTAAGACCAATCCAAAGTCCTAATACATGCCCAGCAGAATGTAAAACAAACATGTCAGAAAACATCCTCTGTATGGGGACTGTTTGTCACAGTCACAGAGTGTGAGAACTTGTCTGGATTGACACAGACCTTGGACAATTCTGTCCCACAACTGTGGAGCAAAGTGTCACCAAACCCAAGCAGTTTTCCCTCAGTGAATTTCCATCAACCCTTCAACTTCAAGAACAGAGACTCACACTGAAAGCCATCATAGCATTTCAGGAGGGTCCAACGCCTGAAACTATTGGGCATTATGTGGCATTTTGTAAGAGGCCCCCGGGCACCTGGGAAATGTACGATGACCTCAGAAAAGAAGTAATGACACCATCTGAAAAAACCAGCATATGCCCTCACGCTGTGCTCTATGTAAAAGAGTAATGGTGAGCTTTGCTATTTCTGTAACCAGCATATTAACGTTTTTGTCCAATTGAATGCATACTTTATTTTAACATTTGTTCAACTCAAGTTTATGTTTAGCAATCTTTCATATTAAATACATTAGCCACATGTTGCTCTGAACATAATACTAAGATGACAGGGAGTTATGTTAGTTGATAAAGGTCTTTCAACATGGATAACACCAAAAATAACAGTTATTGCACCAGAAGGGCAACTTTGAACGCTTGGTGACACGAAACATAAAGGATGAATGTAGTGTTCTTTAAACAAATAATCTTTTATTGTAGAATGTTGTTGAATATTCTGTGCGCTGAATTGTAAAGCCAGATAATCAAGACAAATAAAGGTCATTTGTAAACAATTGTGATCATGAGTTGGTTATAATGGAATAAGTGAAGCTTCTCTGCGTTAAGGTTTCAGTAATATGTTCAAAGCAATGGTTAAGGCTAACCCAAATGAAAAATTTTGATGCACAAACCAGCAAAAACGGAGCACAAACATTTGACACCAATTTTGTTTGATTTTATAAAAGTGGGGGGTCTGGTTGACCTTTTGACCTTTAAACTTTCAATAATATCTTCAAAACCAAAGCAGCACAAACCAGCACAAACGGAGCACTAAAAAAGTAGACCACTTTGGTTTGATTTGGAGCAAGTTGTGGGGATATGACCTCTGGATGACCTATAAATAATTTTTAATATCTCATAAAACAAAGCAGCACAAATGAAAATTTTTGTTGCACAAACCAGCACAAACAGAGCACTAAAAAAGTAGACCACTTTGGTTTGATTTGGAGCAAGTTGTGAGGATATGACCTTTGGATGACCTATAAATAATTTTTAATATCTCATAAACCAAAGCAGCACAAACAATTTTTTTTGTTGCACAAACCAGCACAAACATAGCCGAGTTGATTGACACCAATTTTGTATGATTTAGAGAAGGTGGGAGTTGATTGACACCAATTTCGTATGATTTCGAGAAGGTGGGGGGGCAGGTTGACCTTTTGACCTTTACACTTTCATTAATATCTTCAAAGCCAAAGCAGCACAAACAATTTTTTGCTGCACAAACCAGCACAAACGTAGCCGAGTTGATTGACACCAATTTTGTTTGATTTGAAGAAGGTGGGGGGGCTGGTTGACCTTTGATGACCTCTAGAAACATTTCTTTATAACTTTAAAATGATAGCGGCACAAACGAAAATTTTTGCTGCAAAACCAGCACAAACGTAGCACAAACGTTTGACACCAATTTTGTTTGATTTCGAGAAGGTGGGGGGGCCAACTTCACTCGCCAACTTCACTCAGGTATGAAAGTCAGCCGCAGTAAGACAGAGTACATGTGTGTGAATGAGAGGGAGGCCAGTGGAACAGTGAGGCTACGAGGGTCAGAGGTCACAAAGGTGCAGGACTTCAAGTACTTGGGGTCCACTGTCCAAGAAAATGTGGATTGTGATAAAGAGGTGAAGAAGAGTCCAGGCAGGATGGAGATTATGGAGAAAAGTTTTACAAGTGATTTGTGACAAAGGGGTGACAGCAAAGGTCAAAGGAGAAGTTTACAAGTCAGTGGTGAGACTAGAATTGCATTTGAGTCTAAAGAATCCGGCCCGGCCAGAACCAGAATATTTTTTTCCAAACCGGACACGAAACCAACGGATTAACTGCAATTACAGGCCCAAACCTAAAAAAACAAACAAACAAAACAAACAAAAAAATTATTAAGCATTTAATGCTTTTGTAAGCAAATCTGTTTGACATAATATTTTAAAAATATATTTCAAAGAAAGGAAGATACAAGATTTCTTGTTTCACTAAATTAATATTAACATACAAAACGAATAGCCTAAAAAAATCAACTCTAGAGATAGGCTATTATACAGAAGAACAAAAATATTTTTAGTGCTAACTTATTTTGAAAAATACAGAACAAGGCTCTTTTAATTGAACGTGCTACTTCCTTCACCGCAGATGCAGAGACGTACACAGCCAGTGATCAGCTGATCCATCCATCATCCATTATCTTTACCCGCTTCTTCCTTTCCGGGTAGCGGGGTCACTGTGCGCATGTCCAGCCAGTCAGAAGTAATATCTATCTATTAAGTCACAAATAATCCTGAAGCTGAACTCATTCCTCAAGTTGTAGTAGTATCTTCACTGGTGAGTACCTGGGCTGCAGTGATCCGGACTCAGTGACCCAGATCCTTGGGTCTGTAGGGAACAGACGGCAGCGCGGTTTGGCCTGGTCCTGGTCGCACAGTGCTAGTCTGGACCGGGCCCAGGTGGTGGACTACATCCTGGGCAGCCTTGCATGCAGAGTGTCATTCCTGGAGCGGCAGCACGCACACATCAACCTGGATGGTGCAGTGGGCTTATTCATATTGCAGGGTACCATATTCGTCGTTGTATTATACGCTCCCGTGTATAATACGCTTTGACCAATTATTGCCAATAAACCAGAAAAAAACATACATAATACGCTTCAGTGTTTAATACGCATCTATTATGCGTCACCGCTACGCGACGCGTCAGCGCCTCGTTTGCCCTGCTTAAAATGGCGGCCACAGAAGCGAGCGAGCACCGAAGCACTTCACAAGAAAACACGGTAAACACAATTATTTCTTTGCGAGAAAAAAATACATTTATTAGCTGACATTATAGCACATGGGCTCCTGAGCTTAACCAAATGTGAAATCAGCTGGTCTGAGCTGGATTTTAAAAAGTAGTTAGCCGATTTGCATGCACGCGAGTCGGACGCTTTATTTCTTTAAATTTTGCTAAATAAACGCTTAAAAAATATTTCTTAGCTGACTTTATAGCAGACGGGCTCCGGAGCTTAACCAAATGTTCAAATCAGCAGGATTTAAAAATCTGCGGTGTGGTTTATGAGTAACGATATCTTGCTAACAAAAACAGCTAACCTCACAGCTAACAGCAGCTACATCCAGAGCAGGGGGCGGGTAGCGACAGAGTCAGTCCGACCAGAGGAGGCTGTTTTCGGACACATGAGCTAGAAACGGTCTGGAAGTGGCCCTCCTCTTCCTCCTCGCTCTCTGAGTCCTCTGCTGCTGCCCATAGCGCCCATAGCGGCCAAAACTGGTACTGCACCATTTTTGTCCAAAATGAAAAACGGTGAATCAGAGTGAAAAATGGGTCTAAAAATGTGGGAAAATAATCCATAGATAATACGCTTCAGTGTGTAATACGCAGGACATTCAAATGAGCAAAAAAACTGCGTATTATACACCGATGAATACGGTAGATGAACGGGAACCGAATCTGACCAGAACCAGGCTTCTGTACAGCTGGTGAGTACTCATAACATTTAGCTGGAGCTACTGTGCAATACATAGACATGTGTTGTTCAAATGACATAGGTTTAATAGTTTAGAACATTGCAAGAGTGTGGGAAGGGTTTAAAAAGCCTTAAAATATATAAATACCAAAATAAATGTAGCTTTCCTACTTGGTGGTTTTTCACCTATTCTGGAAGTGCGTAATGTAACCCCTTTGATAATGGAGGGACTACTGTACAGCCATTTTCATTCTCTTGGTAAAATCCACCACCATCTGACCTTCCTGGTTTCTTTCCTTGACACCAAACCTACCCATCACTTCCTCATCCCCTCTGTTTCCTTCACCAACACGTCCATTCAAATCCAGCAGTAACAGAACATTCTTAGTGGTGGCTCCTAATCTGTGGAACAGTCTGCCTTTGCAAATTTTGTTTGTAATTATTTAATATATTTTTAAATCTTTTATTTTGTACAAGATTTGGTCAAAAAAGATGTCTGACTTTCACAGAATGAGTT
>JBBPBX010052534.1:0-15158 GCA_038048925.1 Garcialebias charrua
CAGTGCTGGGCAGCGCTAATCCAAAAATTAGTTCCGCTATTTCTAAAGCGCTTATTAATTTATTTAGGTCCGCAATTTCAAAAGCGCTTATGTATTAGCAAAGCTAGCGGAAGCTAATGCTAACGCGCTAACGTGCAAATGGCGAACTACTTTTTTAATCCAGCAGATTTGACCATTTCGTGAAACGGTTAAGCTCAGAAAAACCTTGTGCTATAAAGTCAGCTAAGAAATATATTTTTTCTCAGCAAAGAAATAATTGTTTTTACCGTGTTTTCTTGTAAAGTCCTTCGCTTCTGTGGCCGTCGCCATTTTGAACAGGGCAAATGGCGAACTACTTTTTTTAATCCAGCAGATTTGACCATTTCGTGAAACGGTTAAGCTCAGAAAAACCTTGTGCTATAAAGTCAGCTAAGAAATATATTTTTTCTCAGCAAAGAAATAATTGTTTTTACCGTGTTTTCTTGTAAAGTCCTTCGCTTCTGTGGCCGTCGCCATTTTGAACAGGGCAAATGAGGCGCTGACGCGTCGCGTAGGCCGCTGAGAAACATCCATAAGTTCACCCTCCATGTTAAAAACTCTTCGTCTGACTCTTCGAAAACAAGCAATAAGGCTGCAGAGTAACACACTGGCTGCTAACTGCTATAGAGAGAGCGCTCTCTCTAGCCCCCCTTAGGGCGGGGACCGCTTTTTTTCACGGACCACATCCGGCGCTGACAGGATATGGTCTGTGAGCAGTCGTCCGGTTGATTTAAGAGCCCGTAAATAAGTTTTTTCGTTTTTACTGATAGATAATTAGTTATTAGCGGTACTGCATTTTAAATAAAAATAGCGCAAATCCGCTTATGAATTATAAAAGTTAGTCAATCCGCTATAGCGCTAACAAATTGTTTAGGTCCGCTATCAGCGGATTAGCGCTTTAGCGCTTCCCAGCGGTCTGGTGCCCAAGACTGATGATGGTAGTAGTAGTAGTAGTAGTAGAAGTAGTAGTGGCAGTAGTAGTAGTAGTAGTAGTAGTAGCAGCAGTAGTAGTAGTAGTAGTAATAGTAGTAGTAGTAATTGTGGTAGTAGTAGGAGTAGTAGTAGTAGTAGTAGTAGTAGTAGTAATCGTGGTAATCGTGGTAGTAGTAGTAGTAGTAGTAGTAGTAGTAGCAGTAGTAGTAGTAGTAGTAGTAGTAATCGAGGTAGTAGTAGTAGTAGTAGCAATAATAATTTGTTCATCAAATAAAATGTATACTAATTTTATTTTATGAACAAGCACAATGGCACAAAATTACTAGAATTGTTTCACTTTAAAGCTAGGGTCTGCGATATTTGAACACTCTGGGACACTCTGGGACTTAGAAATATTTTCAGCGCAGAAAAGCATTCTGCTCCCTCCCCTCAGAGCCATATATGGCACAGTCCGTGCTTCTGGTGAACTTGGGATCTGCTCCGCCCCCTGCTTCTGTCTGCTCAGAGCCGCTGCGATATTCTGTGTTTATGGTAATAAAACCTTCTAATAAAATAAAATAAAACCATGGAGCGCTAGTCCTACAACACAAAATCCAGCAGAAATCATCAGAGGTTCACGAAGCAACGTTTGGACATGATTTAATTCGCTCGTGACTTCCTCATGTCTGTCAGCGCTGGTCTGGAATGTCTGGAATGCTCCACCTCCTCTTGTCTCTGCGCTCCAAAGTTCTGTGTTTATATGATAATATAACTGTCAGTGTTAATTTTGTTGACTAATTATTTTCGTCGACTAAATGTTTTCATTGATTTGTCAACTAAAATTAGACTAAAACAAAAAAAATTCTGATGACTAAGTAATGACTAAAACTAAATGATGTTTTAGTCACATGACTAAGACTAAAACTAAATTAAAAATAGCTGTCAAAATTAACACTGGATTCAAGTACTGCTTGTAGTTTTACTGTTAAAAGCAAGGTTAGACAAATAATGTTTGAAAAAAGTTTTATTTGTTGTTGTATGTATTGCATATTAAGATTAATATTATGGTTAAAACATTGTTTTGTTTTAGTAACTACAGAGAATTGATGAAAAGTTTTTACTATGTATAACTTAGTCGACTTAATTGACTGTAGATTTAGTCGACTAAATGTTTTCATTGATTTGTCAACTAAAATTAGACTAAAACAAAAAAAATTCTGATGACTAAGTAATGACTAAAACTAAATGATGTTTTAGTCACATGACTAAGACTAAAACTAAATTAAAAATAGCTGTCAAAATTAACACTGATAACTGTTTATAAAACCACGAATCACTCATCCAACAACACAAAATCCAGCAGAAATCATCAGAGGTTCACGAAGCAACGTTTGGACATGATTTAATTCGCTCGTGACTTCCTCATGTCTGGAATGTCTGGAATGCTCCACCTCCTCCTGTCTCTGCGCTCCGAAGTTCTGTGTTTATATGATAATATAACTGTTTAAAAAATTTAATAAAACCATGAATCACTCATCCAACAACACAAAATCCAGCAGAAAACAGCAGAGGTTCACGAAGCAACGTTTGGACATGATTAATTCGCTCGTGACTTCCTCATGTCTGTCAGCGTTCCTCATTCCTGTCAGTGAAGGATGAAGCGATCACTTGACTTTTTGCAAAAAAACAAAATAAAAGTCCAGCTCTGTGATGAAGAAGGGATATTTAATACAATTTGTGTCACATAAAAAACAGTCCTGCATCGCTTTGCAATCCTTTGAATGAGAACGAGCTGCGGCTGGGACAGGTGGGGGCGTGGGTTGGGGCGTGACAAACAACTCTGTTTTTATTGGCTGTCAGTGTCCTGGTCACTCTTGTGTTTTCAGTGTTTTTATAAATGCTGATAGAGAAGCAAGGGGACAATAGTTTTTTTCAGAGATTACTTTGTCTAACATCAGTTTGTCTGTAGATAGTGACTGAGTGAAGAAATATGTTAAAAATATATTGTTTGAAAAGTTACAGACTACATTACAATCTTACATACCCCACCTTTAAGATGCATTATCAATGAGGGTAGCAGTATACAGCCCAGTACATATGAGGTACTTACCTAACAGGTACCTGATATGTACAAGCTATGTAAGTACCTGGTACTAAATACAAATCCAGTGCATACTGAGCTGTATTACGTATTGCTAAATTAATTTGTCTTATCGTAAATTTTAATATGCAACATAAAAACAAATTATTTTAGATCACTGGTATAAAATGTTCAACATATTAACTTCTAACACTGAGTTATGTGCAACTTCAGCAAATATTCATTTAAATCTCCCTTTCTGAGTATGTTTCTACACTTCAGTAACACGTCTTCCTCTACAATATCTGCAATGTCAACAACAAAATAATAGATTAAAAACAATTCAGTACAGTGCTTGTGACAGAAAGGAAGAACTATGACATCAAGTAAGATTTCTGTACCAAAGGTCTTATGTAATACAAACTTAGCATAGATATTGTAGTCACATGCAAAGTATAATAAAAAAACAACACTTTAATTTTTAAGTTATCTGAGGAGCTTATTTAATTTGTCAATTGGAAAAATGCAAAACTTACACCTGACCATGTGAATAACCTTATCGTAATAAAGACAATAAATACAAGATTTTGTAACAATATCAACAAATTACATATTTGTTCTAGAAATGGATAGAGTCTCTGGGATAAGAAATTTCATGCTCAGTAATCCAGGTATCAAATCCGGTAATTCTCAATCAGGTCATCTGGACAGTTTCTTTTTAGTAGAAACGTTTCACCCTCACTCCAGAGGGCTTCATCAGTCAGAGTAGTTCCAGCACACTGTTCCCCCACCAAGCCGTAAACAACTTAAGTGGACCAACCAGTTTGCTGGAGCCAAGTAGTAGTAGTAGTATTAGTAGTATTAGTAGTAGTAGTAGTAGTAGTAGTAGTAGTAGTAGTAGTAGTAGTAGTAGTAGTAGTAGTAGTAGTAGCAGTAGCAGTAGCAGTAGCAGTCTCTGGGATATTTGCATCTGAAACATCTGTGTGTTGTGATTAGTCTTCAGTGAGATAACAAGTCTGTCATTTGCCCCCTTTCTTCTCATGGTCCCCCTTTATCATTACAATAGCTCAAGGGTCTGCAACCTGCGGCTCTTTGGTCCCTCTGCAGCGGCTCTTCCAAGCTTTGACCAAAACTAACATAAAACTGAATTTTATAGGATGTTGTACCCACAATAAATGACTAGTTTAACAGTTTTCTGTCAACTCCTTTGCACATATGTGGATACTATTACTAATACACAAAGTAAATTATACTCACTTTAACTTTATGCTTTATTCTTCAAAGTAGGATACACAATTACCATATTTTTTGGACTAAGAGGTGCACCAGATGATAAGGCTCAATATCAATGAAGGGGTCTGTTTTCATACATAAGGCACACCGGATTATAAAGCGCATTATCAAAACAAAACAGTCAGATACGTCAAACTTTATCCAACTCATTCATAAAACCACATACAATCGGTTTGAGGTCAGTAAGCACAACCAGAATTAATACAGAAGACTCACTGGATTATAAGGCTCGCTGTCAATTGTTGAGAAAATTAAAAGATTTTAAATGTGCCTTATAGTCCAAAAAATAAGCTACTCCACAATTTTATAAAAAGCACATTTGGCTGCACAGTTCACTGTTTTAGTTTTTTTTTATTATTATTATTATTATTATTGACAAAATACAAGACAATACAAGACGTTGGACAGATGAATGGAGGATGGATGGAATCCAATTTTTTCTTTTGTCTAAAAATGTAAAAATATAAATAAATGTTAACAATCATTAGATGTTTTTAGTTTTATAATTTCACACCTACTGGCCAGAAAAGCCCCTCTAGCAAACTTAAAATGGCCCACGGGCCACCAGTTGATAATGACAGTTGTAGCAGGTGTTGCGGCTCTTGACACGTTTAATTTAGTGAACGAAAGGGCAGAAATGGCTCTTTTGATCGTGAAGGTTGCAGACCCCTGCTAATAGCTGATGCTCAGTTTGTTGCCAAGGTAACAGCACTGTTTGTCATCTAACGTCCTGCTCACAACCCAAAGGGTCAGCATGCAAAAATCAGAGAAAACAGTAAATTAATGATAGATATTAAAGTGACCTCAAAATAACTTTCTCCCTTAAAACGATTCTAATACACTAGAAGCTTATTTGAGATTTTTAGTAAGTTCAAATGATTTTCAATCATTACCAAAATGCTACAAGCAAGGGATGTTTTTGACTGCTATGTGTTGGTTTTTCTGGTATTTAGCAAAACAGCTCATGATTCATCCATCCATTCATCCATCCATCCATTTGCTTTGCCCTCGTTTTCCTTTTAGGGTCATGGGGGTCACTGGTGCCCATATCCAGCTGTCACTGTGCGAGAAGCGGGGGACACACTAGACAGGTTTCCAGTCCATCACAGGGACACATAGAGACAAATGAGACGAACAACCATTCTCACTCTCACTCACACCTAGAGACAATTTAGAGTTACCAATCAATCAGCCCAACATGCAAGAAACTAATGAGATATTTCAAAAGTTTTTTTAGATGCACATCTATTACTGCTTAAATTTTGACATCAAACCAGTTCAAGTTGGCGGCCACTGCTAATCAACCTTAGCTAGCACACAATGTCTCTAACTCACTGAACTACAGTACAGGTAGTTCTCGGGTTACGACGGTCTCGAGTTATGGCGTTTTGTGGTTATGGCGCATCTTTACTATGAAAAGCCGAGTTACGCAGTTTTACATCGTAAATGGAATGCGGAATACGGTGGATGGACCGGTTTTACGTTGTAAACGTAGCGGCAGAGGAATACATCACTGTACTCTCTAAAAAAGCTAAGTCTGGTCCTCTGGACATTCAAAAAACAAAACAAAACTGTACTGTACGTACTGTGAACGCGGTTTTATGTCATAAACGGAATGCGGAATACGGCAGATGGACCGGTTTTATGTTTAAACGTAGCGGCGGAGGAATACACTGCACTCTAGTACTGTGAATGTGGTTTTACGTCGTAAACAGAATGTGGAATACGGCAGATGGACCGGTTTTACGTCGTAAACGTAAAGCAGCGGCGGAAAATATTGTACTTTATGTAGTGGAGCGGCGGAAAATACTGTACTGTATTCGGTGCGGTGATTGAAAATATTGTAGTGTGCGTGGTGCAGCGGCGGAGGAATACTGTACTGTGAATGCGGTTTTACGTCGTAAACGGAAAACGGAAAACAAGTACAACGGATGGACCAAGGAGAACAGCGTCAACAGCATCCTGGTAGGCCATTAACTCTTTTTGCCCTTCATTATGGCTCCCAAACGTAGGTTTTTTGATAATTATGTAGGGTACTGTGTTAGGATACTAAGTGCTTGGTAATACAGTACTGTACATGTATATGGTGCAGTATGTATGTATATTCCGACTTACGTCGAAAATCGGTTTACTCCGCCACGTAGGAATGGATCTATGTCGTAAGTCGAGGACTACCTGTATAAAAATGTTGAACAAATATTGATGCTGATCAGAGCTGTCACTCACAACACGTGGTAATTTCAGAATGAAATGTGGCAATCTTGTATAACAATGTTTTAAAGCTTGACACAAACAACTATAAATGTTATTTCTTCACACGTGTGATGGTCTGAGTTTAAAATGCTAACACAGAAAGAAGTGGGTGATAGGCATCCCTTCAAGCAATGCTTAGCCTTTAATTAATTCAGGGTTTTCTCAAGGCACAGTGGTTCTTGTGAAGCTAATTCTCTGTTTCGAGAGGAGGAATCTCTCCCAGCACACTGGAAACCTGTTGGTGCTGCACCAGAGACAAAAACAGCACTGACTTCAAACCAAATGAATTGTGTCTGAATCCCATTCAAGGGAGGACATTTCTGCAGCTCCGTACATGTTTTGAATATCAACTTTGTTACGCACGAGCTGGAGACAGAAAGTGACTTGTAACAGAGACATCCTGCTAAACAATGCTGTTTAAAAGTAAAAGACAGAATAAGGAAGCGATGCTCTCTGGTACGTTCTGGCTTCAGCCTTACCACCTTTGGCCATCCTAAATAATGCACTGCAGTCATTGGCTGATTGTTAAATTATTCAGTGGGAGAGCGGAACACAAGATATAAGGTCCTAGAACAAGAAGCGGGAGCAGACACACAGGAAGACTCAGCAGTGCAGAGTCAGACAGATCACTGGTCATCTGCAGTCAGAGCCAAAAGGAGCTTTGACTCAGCGTTGGTGCTTCAGATGACAGCGGCTGATCTTGATTCTCCATAAGTCAGAGTCAGAGTCAGAGTCAGAGAGAATTTATTGTCATTTGCACCGCATGTAGTACATGTGTTGAAAACGAGATTATGTACACAGGGTCCCAGTTACATCCAACAACAAATGCAAGAGAAAAACAATAATAACATCTAGGATTAACTAAGAGAGACATCAGCTAGTAATACACTAAGCCCTAATGTAGTAGAAAAACATCATTATAAACAGCAGCACGAACATGAGCAGATGGTCACAGATGAACGCAGCAACAAGAAACAGATCAGTACAGTATCAGTATGATGTGACATTTTGCAGTGTTTATTCTTATTATTTATTTATTCATGAGTCTGACAGCCTCAGGGTAGAAGCTGTTTCTCAGTCTAGTGGTTCTACATTTGATGCTCCTCAACCTCCGTCCCGAGGGGAGTGGTGCAAAGAGTGAGTGTGCTGGGTGAGTGAGGTCTTTCATGATGCAGGTGGCTCTTTTTCTGCATCTGGAGGTGTAAATGTCTGTGATGGTGGGGAGACTGACTCCCACAGACTTCTGTGCAGCCTTCACCACTCTCTGTAGAGCTTTTCTCTCTGCAACTGTGCAGCCTCCATGCCACACGTTGATGCTGGAGCACAGGACGCTCTCCACTGCACACCTGTAGAACGAGGTGAGGACTGGGCTTCTCAGACCGGCTCGTCTCAGCCGTCTGAGGAAGTAGAGTCTCTGATGACCTTTCTTGATCAGGCTGGTGGTGTTGTTGCTCCAGCTGAGGTTATCATTCATGTGTACACCCAGGTATTTGTAGCTGGAGACCACCTCCACCGCAGATCCACCTATATACAGTGGGGTGTGGGTGTGTTTGTTCCTTCTGAAGTCCACAATCATCTCCTTCGTCTTCTTCACATTCATGTGAAGGTTGTTCTCTTTGCACCAGCTCTCCAGATGTTCCACCTCCTGTCTGTAGCTGGATTCATCATTATCTGTGATGCATCCCACCACAGCTGTATCATCTGCAAACTTAACAATATGACAGCCTGGATGTGTGGCTGTACAATCATATGTGAGCAGAGTGAACAGAAGAGGGCTCAGCACACATCCCTGAGGAGAGCCAGTGCTGAGGGTGATGGTGGAGGATAAGGTGGCCCCTGTTGATATATTTTGAAGTGTTGTGACTCTATAGTTGTAAACTCAGGAGGACTCGTCATTTTTTTCTTAATGGCTTGCAGCTACAACATCACATTTCAATGCAATATCTGTAAAATGGAATTATAGCCTTTCTGTGTTTTCTAAGGTTGTGGTGACCATCTTAAACTAGATTGATTTTGAAAGGGTGTCCATTCAACGATTACTTTCCAAAACTTTGATTAAAATCCATTCAGTGGATCACTAGATATTTTGCAAACAGTTTTGACGCCAAAAGTTAATGTCAAAGTTTTAAACATTCAATCGTGCACAATAAGTGGTGCTCAGAGTATGCATTGGGCATGGCCCTCAGCTACCACCACACCAAAAGTTAGCTTAATATCTGTCCAACTGACTGAATATTAGCCAGTTTTGTGTTTTATGAGTTCAGATAGCTGGGTCAGCCACTTTGAATTTATTTGACTTCAAAAGTTGATCAGCTGTAGCTGTGCGTCCAGTGATTTATTTCTAAGAGTTTCGTATAAACAGATTGAGAGGTTCTTGAGCTATTTTGCTAACAGACATGCAAAACTGACTCCAACAAAGCTCCAAACACACGATTTGTAAGCACTATGAGTTGATGCCATATCTCAGCTACTAAACCACCAAAAAAGAATTTAACAGAGTTATGGGGACAAATCATCAACCTGCTTTAGTGCAAAAGTCTTAATTATTATTATTGTTTAATAAAATGCAATGGCCTCTTCCATTAATTTCTCCTGCTTTCTTTTTTTACTGGATACGAAGGGTCACTGAATGGGTCATCACCACATTATTTTCACACGGCACCACACCCAGTTAAGAAAAAGACAAGAGGAGTGACGCGGCCTGTGTGCGTGCAGCACGATAAGCAAATAGTTGGATGAAGAGGCGCGCTTACATTCCAGGTGCTTCTTCTTGGGCGCCATCACCTCGTGAGTGGTGGCTTTGCAGACAGCCCGGGCCATGTCTGATCCCGTCAGCTGGTACTGCGCCGCGGCGATGCGATCCGTCAGCGTCTGCCCCGACATTTTTTCTCCCAGCTCGGCTTGGCGGTGGTGATGGATGGAGGGTGGAGGGGGTTGGAAAAATCAGAATACGACCCCGCTGGCCTCCCGTCTGCTCAGAGGGTGCAGCTTCTCCTCACGACTCACAGGCCTGTGACCTTCTGCGGGTGAAAAGCAGACGAATGAAACGAGCTCAGACTTAAAATAAAGATTATTTTGGTTGTATGTTTAGTGGTTGACTGGATTTGACATTTGAAGACTCACCCAAGGTTGAGGATCCCCCGCACCCCTGCCTCAGCGCGGCCCTTCAGCACCTTGGACAGCGAAAGCCTCTCCGGCTGTTCAGCACCTTGGACAGCGAACGCCTCTCCGTTACGTAACCCTCAGCAGGAAAATGAAGGCGATTTTCTCTCCTTGCAGGAAATATTGAACCAAAATAAATATATATAGACCGGTGGGGGGAAATAATAAATAAATAAAAAACACTCGGCAGGCGAGACTTCTCTGTTCGTAAAGAAAACGATATAATCGCTGAAATCAGCACGCAGTCAGTCGCAGCCCCAGCTTTGACTGCATCTCCTCTAGCGTCCGCGCATCAGGAGCCTGTTTCATAGTAAAAGGAGAAGCCTGCACTGTTCCTCTTTCCCTCTCCTTTCTGCTCACAGACGCCCTCCTCTTCTTTCTGCTGGGCTCCTCTCAGACCAACAGCAGGGAGGAAATGTATGCGCATGCGCTCCTGCTGGTGTCGCCAAAAAGCTGCGCGGCGCAAACAGGGAAAGGCTGAAAGGTGGAATGGTTTATTTTCCTTTACTGCTGGTTTGTTTATCCGGACATGTAGACTCTTTCTCCTACAACAATTTCCAGTCAGGTCATCTGGACAGTTTCTTTTTTTCTTTCTTTTTTTTTCTGAAACATTTCACCTTCCACCAGAAGACTTGACTTCATCAGTCAAGGAAACAGACGTCACAAAACTGATTCTTCCCCAACAGCTTACTCCAAAATGTAACAAACCAATTAGGTTGGTGCTGATGGTGGCACGCCCCTCTCCTCCGGTGCCAGCCCTCTACCTCATGGACACACATGTCAATCTGGTTCAAAACCAACAAAGTCCATGCTCAATAACCCATGCAATCCAACAATTTTTAGTCAGGTCATCTGGACAGTTTCTTTTCTGTTCTTTCATTTTTTTATGCTGAAATGTCTCTTTCTCCTCCTCTCCTTGTGGTTGAAAGGGTTGTTTGTGCACTCATTGTAGGAAGTGCAGTAACAAGGGGTTAATTTGTTAGTGTGATGTTTGCACTGTTGCATCATCTCTATAATAATAATAATAATAATATATAATAATAATCATTTTATTTAAAAGTGCCTTTCAGGACATCCAAGGACACTTAACAAACCAATACAGTGTAATACAGATTAAACATTATCAGCGACAAATTGAAATATAAAATGCATAAGGATTATAAAATGCAAAATAATAAAAATACATTTAGTAAAGTTAATGATAAGCTAGTCTAAAGAGATGTGTTTTCAGAGCAGTCTTGAACAGAGAAAGGGAGGTGGTGTTTCAAAGGTCTGGCGGTAGAGCGTTCCAGAGGTGAGGGGCAGAGCAGGTGAAGGCCCTGCTCCCCATGGTGGAGAGGTGGGCAGAGGGTACATGGAGATGTAGCGAAGAGGAGGATCTGAGAGAGCGTGATGGGATGGAGATTTGTAGGAGGTCAGATAGATAAGGAGGGGCAAGGTTGTGGATAGCTTTGAACGTGAGGAGTAGAATTTTGAAGATGATGCGTGATTTAACCGGGAGCCAGTGGAGCTGCTGCAGGACAGGAGTGATGTGATCATAGTAGGAGGTTTGAGTGATGACACGGGCAGCTGAGTTCTGGACCATCTGTAACTTGTGGAGAGATTTGTTGGGGAGGCCGTAGAGAAGGGAGTTGCAGTAATCAATACGGGAAGTCACAAGACTGTGCACCAGGATGGCTGTGGAGCGGGGTGTGAGAGAAGGACGGAGACGGTTAATATTACGGAGGTGGAAATAGGCAGACCGAGTAATATTGTTGATGTGTGAAGTGAAGGAGAGAGTGGTGTCGAGGATGACACCGAGACTCTTGACCTGAGGGGAGGGGGATAGCAGAGAGTTGTTAAGGGGGACGAGAAGATGTTCTGATTTTGAAATAGAGTTTTTGGTACCAACAAGAATGATTTCTGTTTTGTTACTGTTTAGTTGAAGGAAATTGTTAGAAAACCAGTGATTTAGCTCATTGAGACAGTCGGTGAGGATGGAGGGTGGGTGGGTGGAGTTAGGTTTTGATGACAAGTAGAGCTGTGTGTCATCAGCATAACAGTGGAAATGGACGCCGTATTTGCGGAAGATGTGACCTAGAGGAAGGAGGTAAATGATGAAGAGGAGGGGTCCGAGGACAGAGCCTTGGGGGACACCCGTGGAGACAGGGGAAGACTGGGAACGGAAGGATTTAAGCTGAATGAATTGAGTGCGGTCAGAGAGATAGGAGTTGAACCAGTCTAACGGGGTACCTGAGATGCCAATGGAGGTTAGTCTGTTGAGGAGGATAGAATGACAGATGGTGTCGAAGGCAGAACTTAGATCAAGAAGAATGAGGATGGACAGAAGACCAGAGTCAGCAGCAAGAAGAAGGTCGTTAGTAATTTTTACTAGAGCTGTTTCGGTGCTATGGTGGGGGCGAAATCCAGATTGAAACTCTTCATAAATGTTGTTGTTGGACAGGTGAGAGTGAAGTTGACTAGCAACAGTTTTTTCAAGGATCTTGGAGATGAAGGGCAGATTGGAGATCGGACGAAGATTACTGAAGTTGGTAAAGTCAAGACCTGGTTTCTTGATGATGGGGGTGATGGCAGCAGATTTGAAGGCTGTGGGAACAATGCCAGAGGTTAGGGAGGAGTGGATGATATTAGTGATGATAGGGAGCAGAGACGGGAGACAGGATTTAACAAGAACTGTGGGAAATGGGTCAAGTTGACAGGATGAGGACTTGGACTTGCTGATAATGTCAGCAATGTCATCAGCAGAGGGGAGGGAGAAGACAGAGAAAGGGAGGGAGGGGGGAGTTCAACAAGGATGCTGGGGGCAGTATTTGGTCCAAGGTGTTTATGAATTGAAATAATCTTTTCATTGAAATATGACATCAGGGAGTTGCAAAATTCTGTGGAAACCATGTGAGAGGGTAGAGAGTTAGGAGATGAGACAGAACGGTGAAGGAGAGAGAACAATGTCTTTGAATTACCAACATTGGAACTGATGATGTCTGAGAAGTAGCTGGATTTGGCTTGAGAAATACTGTTCTTGTAATGGATGAGGTGGTTTGCATAAAGTTCCTTGTGAATTGTGAGACCGGATTTTTTATAAAGACGCTCTAGCCGCCGACCTTTGGTTTTCAGAGAACGGAGTGCTGGAGTGAACCAGGGTGCAGAGTTGGAGAAGGAAACAGTACGGGTTTTCAGAGGAGCAACAGAGTTAAGTATGTTGGTTAGGCTGGTGTTGTATAATGTGACAAGATCATCTGGGTGAGTTGAAAGTGGAGAGGGTATTATTAATATGAGATAAAAGAGTGTCATGGTTGATATTCTTTATATTACGGAAGGAAAGAGTGCATTGAGGTTTATCTGAGGAAATTTTAAGATTAACATTGAATGAAATCATCAGGTGATCAGTAAATGGAAGTTCATCAGAAGAACAGTTAAGAGGAGAGAATCCAGAGCAGCAAAGTAAGTCCAGGGTGTGGCCCTGTCTGTGCATTGGAAAGTTGATGAATTGTTGAAAGCCGCAGCTGTCCAGGCAAGATGTGAAGTCTCTGGTGAGGGGGTTGTTGTCTACATCCATATGGATGTTGAAATCGCCCAGCAGGATAACATTGGGTGAAAGAGCAGTTAGATGAGCCATTAAGGCAGCAAAGTCATTCATGAAGCAGTTGTTTACTTTTGGCGGGCGGTAGATAGTGGCCAACGGTGGTGTGGGGCCAGCGAGCAGACACACAGTGTGTTCGAAGGAGGAGGAGGGGGGGTGAACCGGAGTGACCTTCCAGTTCTCGCGGTGAATTATCGCGAGACCTCCCCCACGGGCCGAGGCGCGGGCCTTGGCGATGTAAACAAACCCAGGAGGAGTGGACTCATTCAGATGAAAAAAGTTGTTTTGTTGTTGCCACGTTTCTGTTAAACAGATGAAATCCAGTTTTCGGTCGGATATTAGATCGTGAATAAGCTGACCTTTGCCCGTGAGGGAGCGAACGTTCAGAAGTCCAAACTTTACGGAGGAGGTGGAAGTAGTGACTGGAGCGTTAGCCAACCGAGCTAGGTTGGCTAACGTGCTGTTAGCGGTCCGAGCATTGCGGCGTGAAGAATGTCGAGAGTCAGACCAGATGGAGGTTATGGGATTAGCCTTGTCAGCGTTGAGTTGACGGCGTGAGCCCCGGTGAATGTATCTCCGACGAGGATGGAAGGCAATTTCCTGAAGAGGTAGCACAGGCGGCGCGGCCGGTAGAAAGCGAAGACGAAGGAGCTCAACAGCTGAGTAATGGAGCAGGCCAGATGCTGGGTGGTGGTGGATGACCAGCAGGAGAATCCAAACGAGAGCAGGCAGCAGATAAATCCAAGTCAAATCCATGTTTGATGATGAGTAGAAATGCCCAGGCAGGGATCGGTGAAAAAACAGCACAAAGTACTGAATGGAACAAAACAAGAAAAAAGTACGAGGAGCAGCGGCAGCTAGGTGCGCACGCGTTCACTCCCGGAAGTTGACTCTATGCATCAACTCAGCCTAGATGTTTATGCAAAAAGACACAAAATCTTTTTTCCTTCATTGTCGGGCAATGAATCACACCAAACTTTCCTGTTTTGGGCCAGTTAGGATTCTAAGATCATGCAGTGGTGGAGAAAGTACTCAAACACTGTACTTAAGCAAAAGTACAAATAAACAGGCAAAAGTATAAAAGTATCACATTAACATTTTTACTTATGTAAAAGTAAACAAATACTTGCTTTTAAAAACACTTAACGTATTAAAAGTACTTGCTGAATATATTACCTAATACAATGGTCAACAATATCATTAAGTGTACCTACCGTATGCATATTTTCTGCAGTACATTAATAGTGTTGAGCTACTTTAATGAACTGCAGATAATACATGTTTTTATTGTGTTTACGCTGAGACACAGTTCACACTTGGACTTGTGATTCTGTGCGTCAGAATTTCAGGGATGACATGCAGCGTTAAATGCCATTAATCAAAATAAGAAAGAGGAATGATTATACCTTTGAAAGTTTTTAATTGACACAAAGCAAAACCAATGTGTCATTTTAACGGCAGTAAACACATTTAAGTAAAAGTTGTCTGCCTGGGGGAAAAAAGGAGCATTAATTAGGTTGTTTTCACACCTGATAGTCCGGTGGACTCGGTTCGGTTGGGGACCAATATTCAGTGGTGGGATGTAACAAAGTACAAATACTTTGTTACTGTACTTAAGTACATTTTTCATGTATCTGTACTTTACTTAAGTAGAATTAAATGTGGGTACTTTTTACTTTTACTCCACTACATTTTACATGAAGTATCTGTACTTTCTACTCCACTACATTTCTATAATGTGCTGAGTTACAAGTAACTTTCATGTTGCAATTTTTTGATTTGTTCGTTAGTTTGAAAGTAACCAAAGGTGAGAGGGGAGTTTGGCCACTGAATCACTGCAAAGTTGACAGGTAACATTAC
>JBBPBX010052535.1:0-24176 GCA_038048925.1 Garcialebias charrua
TTTTCTAAACTCAGTGACCATAAATCTAGTTATTAAACTGGTAACAGTCAGAATTTTTACCTGAAAAGGGAAAAGGTGAAACAAACACAGACACCGTGTCACTTCTGTCACGTCCAGTGTTGTTAATGGGCGAGCAGGAGCAACACATTTCACCTGTGTTAGTTTAGACATAACTAATTGAAACACGATCAGTAAATAAAACTCTCTAAACATAAACTTTGAAATTGTATCACCCTCTAAAGTCTATAATTAATCGTATTCAGAAAAGTAACATTAAAGAAAATATATTTAAGACGTTTCCGCTACTGCATCATTATGTGACCTTTGAACTGCAAGACCAGAAAAATTGGTCATAAGATATTTAGAGCAGCAATCACAATGCATCTTATTCCCATGAATTTTTCTTCAACTGAGGAATGGATTATGGTGTCTTTGTTCCCTTTACATTTCCCAAATACTACCATGAACTACCGTAAATACAATTTTAGCCAAATAATACAAAACAATAGTATTTTTCTTAATGTTTTTTTGTTTTGTTTTACTGAAACAATTTTATAACCACTACATAAACCCAACATGCTTCCTGAAGTTTATGTTAAAGCTTTAAACAAAGATGGAGGAATATCCAACTGGAGTCATTCCAGTTTGAGACTCTCTTCCTTACCGCTGATCACTTGAAAGAGCTGAATTTGTCTAAAGAGTTGAAGTCATGACTTGTCATAAAGTGTATTTTTGGCTAATGCTTTGCACTCACTCTGACACTTGAGTGTGCTGTGCGAAGCCCCGTTCCCTTAATTGTGCACCGTAAACAGCTGACCTATTTTTTTTAATGTTTTTTTTTATTTTTTTAAGTTTCTCTCCTATTTCGTCTTGTATTGTTTAGCCGGACACACTCGGAGCTCTCCCCAACCTGAGGGAGCTGTGGTTAGACCGTAACCAGTTGTCTTCATTACCACCAGTAAGTGCAGCTTCGATAAACAAGCCCCTTGAAAGTAGTGTTTTCTCTACTTCAGCTGTAAAATAATGATTGTGCTGGCCTTTGATTGCACGCTTGTAAGCATGAATTTTACTTTCCACGTGTTTAGGAGTTGGGAAACCTTCGGCGGTTGGTTTGTCTGGACGTCTCAGAGAATCGACTGGAGGAGCTTCCTTCAGAGCTGAGTGGCCTCTTGGCTCTCACCGACCTGCTGCTCACACAAAACCTGCTCGAAGTCATCCCAGACAGCATCGGTGAGAAAATACAAAAGTTATTTAACTCGTTGAGTTGGATGGAAAGCATCCAACTCACGTGAACTGTCCTTCGTCTTCTGTAAAAATGACATCAGCTTTGGCCAAAGTGCATTTTTTTCATAACAAATAAAAGACTGCTGGTAATAAAGGTTTGTAGGCTCAATCATCCAGGTACGGTAGTTTTTGATTAAGGAAACTGTGATCCTTACGTGTGCCAGTTTAAGGTAAACTGAAACGGTGCTGCCCTCTACTGGAAAAAAAATAAAATTGACAAATCTGGATTTGATCGTCCATCCATTATCTTTACCCGCTTCTTCTTTTTCTAGTCGCGGGGGTCATTGATGCTCATGCCTAGTAGTCACTCTGTGAGAGGCAGGGGACACCCTGGACAGGTCTCCAGTCCATCACAGAGACAAACAAGACAAACAACCATTCACTCTCTCACTCACACCTAGAGACAATTTAGAGTTACCAATCAGAAAACCCACGCATGCATGAAGAAAACATGCAAACTCCACCCAGCTCTACCACCTGCGCCACTGTGCCGCCCAGATTTGTCCATGGCTTATTTAAATTAAAAAAAATGAATCTCATAAAATATGAGAAAATGTTTAATTCCTGGTAAAGAAGTTTATTTTTTATTGTATATCTTTTTTTTCTTTTCTTCTTAAGGTTCTCTAAAACAGCTGTCCATTCTGAAGGTGGACCAGAACCGTCTGACCCACTTGACTGACTCGATAGGAGAGTGTGAAAACCTCACAGAACTTGTGCTGACCGAGAATCTTTTACAGGTACAGATAATTTACACTGAGCTTGTTGAGATTTAAGTCCATTATAAGTAAAATGTTGGTTTTTCCATTTCACCAGTTGGTAATGAACACTTCCTCACTCTCTTCCTTCCTCACAGTCACTTCCTCGTTCGCTGGGCAAGCTGAAGAAGCTGACGAACCTGAATGTAGACCGAAACCGCCTGAACAGCGTGCCCAAAGAGCTGGGCGGCTGCGCCAGCCTCAACGTCCTCTCTCTGAGAGACAACCGCCTAGGCAAGCTGCCCTGTGAGCTGGCAGACGCCACAGAGCTGCACGTTCTGGACGTGGCTGGAAACAGGTACTTAACTGAGCATCCTGACTCTTATTAACAAACAACAGCTTTTACTGCTTAGACTGTGTTTCCATAGGAGACAAGTACTGGTATCCTACAAACTAGGGGTGCACCGATTGCAGTTTTTTTGGCCGATCACCGATTTCTACAAAGTCTGACCTGCCGATTCCGATTTTGTTTTATAAGCAACACTGTTAGATGGTGTAAGGTCACAATGCGCCTTCAAATTTCAATCTTATTTTGTTGAAAAACAGACCCTTGAGCAATATTCTAGAAACAATACAAACTTGTTTTAACTGGTCACAAGGTAGTGCTCTGAAATATAAATGAAGTTTAGACAACTGTTAAAACTAAAAACAATCTGTAAAATCGGTTTCTCATGCAAGCATTGGCCGATTTCAGATTTCCCAAACAAACCTGTATGATCTTTTTAATCTGATCAAGAGCAAACACTAAAGTGAAAGTTTTCTCATTTAACATCTGGCTCATTTTATCAACCCTGTCTTTTGCCCAGATTACAAAACCTGCCTTTTGCCCTGACAAACCTCAACCTGAAGGCCATGTGGCTCGCAGAGAACCAGTCACAACCGATGCTCAAGTTTCAGACAGAAGACGATGAGCAAACAGGAGAGAAAGTGTTGACCTGCTATTTACTGCCCCAGCAGCCTTCGCCAAGCCTGGGTGAGCATTATGTTTGATGCCATTCATGTAACTTTCTGTTCTTCTGTTTTGACTTGTAAGAACTTTGGCTAAAATCAGATATGAGTTTAATTTAGAATAAATAAATTGTACTGCTTTTGTTTGCTCACTTTACATCCTCCCCTTCTCATCCTTTCTCCACAGAGAACTTACTGCAGAACAGCAGGGATGATAGTTGGACCGACAGCAATCTGAACAGAGTTTCAGTCATTCAGTTCCAGGAAGAGACCAAAGCTGAGGAGGAAGATGACGATGAAGCTGCTGCAGAGCTCAGAGTGAGGAAATACAGCGTTGTTGTTTAGACAATTCACCCCATCATCATAAATACTCACCTTCTCTTTTGTACAGTATACTGCTACGCTAAATTGTAGTGCATAAAACAAAGTGTTAAGTCTAAACAAATTTTTTTTTCAGGGCCTGCAGCGCAGAGCCACACCACACCCCAGTGAGCTGAAGGTGATGAAGAAGGTAATAGAGGAGAGGAGGTATGAAGCCTACTCCTCCAGACCTGATGGAGAAGAAGAGTCACACAACCCACAGGTACCAAAATCAAACCACTGATTAGTCTGTATGGAAAATACAGGCACTAGAACTAGACCTTTCGCAATAAATCAGTTAATCGCATGATAAATGAAAATTATCGACCTCATTTTCATTTATCGGTTGCATCGTTTCTTCGTGTCTCTCTTTCTACTGAAGACACTGGATGACAAGGCTCAACTCCGGTGCTCTTCACTGACCCCTCCCTTTCACTTTTCTCTTTAAAATCAATTTGAACCGTCCACAATCGTGTTTTTGGATCGTTAAAAGCAGCTAAGCTACGAGCTAAGCTAACAGGCCGACCTCAGGAAAAAAACTCAGTCTTGTCGAAGCTTCAAAATTCACGGTTGAAACCCGTGCCTTAGTGTAAAAAGTTGATTTTCTCTGCAAAAAGAAGCTGAGAACTCGTTTACTGATTTTTTTAATTTTTATTAAATTTTTTGTGTGAAAATGCTATGCTAAAGAGCTCAAACCACACCAAGCGTCCGCCATTTTGAGAACCAAAAAAAGGAAAGGCAGACATCCTATGTCACATCAAGGGGCCTCCCTCCTATTTAGAGACACGCTGCTCGCTCCCTCTCTATCCATCCTTCGGTTTAAACAGTCTTATACTGCCATCTGGTGGTAAAAAAAACCAGTACTACACTCAAAATAAATTAACCAATGTCTTTTTAAATTTGACAATATTTACTAATTATTGTCAAATTTCAAACAATGTTATTGTTTATCGCAATAATTTCTGAGACAATTAATCGCCCAGCAAAATTTGTTATCGTGACAGGCCTAACTTGAACACTATTTGTAACTTTTTAAATAATCTATGCTGCTTCAGGGTTTTAAAACCGCTGTTACCATCTTTATAGAGCGCAGCAAAGAGCTAACATGTTCCTCTTATTTAGCTCATCTCCTGCTTGGTTGGACACGAACGAGTTGAAATGATTTCTTTGTTTCCAGGAGAATCGTCTCAGTGACGTTTCCAATCAGAGCCACGACTCCCAGGCTTCAAACAGCACCCTGTCAGCCACGTCCCATGACGACAGAAAAAATCTGGCTGTTACCTCACAGAGAGTCGCTTTTGTGGATCACCAGTCCCCTCAGGAGGAGGAAGACCTGGATGAGATGGAGGTGGAGTACATTGAGGTAAAATACCAGCATTAGTGCAAGTCAGCTACAGCTAGTCTCCAAGTAAAACTCCTAACTGAATCCCTTTTGTCCAGCCAACTGTGCACTTTGCAGAAGAACCCTTCATCCGTGAAGAGGATGACAATGAGGACAGGGAGAACGGCGAGAGGAGTGATGAGGACGATGAGAGCCCAGCTGTTCCAGTGGAGAAGCAGCGGCTGATCAGAAAGGACACGCCGCACTACAAGAAGCACTTCAAAATCACCAAGCTGCCCAAACCTGAAGCTGTGGCTGCACTGCTGCAGGGCTTCAGTCCCGAGGGGCTCAACTCTGCGACACAGGCTGAAGACGACGAGGAGGAGGAGGAGGAGGAGGAGAGTGTTTGTACCCCTCAGCACCAGCATAGAATAGAAGAACTGGAGGACCTCCAGAATCAGGGAAACTCCAGTCAAGTAAAGGTGAAGCAGATTCAGACTCTGACAGGTGTAGTCTGCGATACAACAAGAAAAACAACATTCTTTATGACACAGCAGAAAATTAAATCATAGTTACATTATACACTAAAGTATTTTCTGCTCTTTGGCAGCACTTCATACCGTTTTACCAGCCTGACCACCTTACAATCTGCATTATGCTTTTGAGTGGTCTGCTGTTATGTAAGACCAGGTGTTGAGTGCAGAGCCATAAGCAATGAATGAAGGGGATCACTTTTCACAAGTTGATATCTGAAGCACAAGTCCACCAACTTCATCCCAAACACAAACACAAGACTAGATCACATCTGTCACTAACAGATACTCTTCTCACCTGTGAAGCATCAGATAAAGAGCTTTGTCAGGTCTGCACTTTGTATACATGCAAATGAACTATCCTTTTTTTTTTTCACAACACTGGTTCTGTTAAGAACTAAACCTCCTGCCATTCTGCCGATTTAATCAAATAAAGATAATTCTACATGCTGCTTTTATAACACCGTGAGCAAACACGCCAGTTTGTATGAATGATGTGAGTGAAGTCTGCTCGTGTGCTGCTTAAGTTAATGGTGGTTTTAGTATTTGACGAATGAATGAGATCTGTTGATTTTTATTGTGCCAATTAAAAAAAAAAGTTAACACAGTGATCAGCTCATCATATTTGTTTTATGTGTATTTCTATGAGAATTGGTCTGTTTGTGTGGCTGAACTCAGACCAGTCAAAGCATGTACTGGCAGAGCTGGAATGTGAGATTCAACAAACCTTACCGGTATTTGTATCATATAGAGATAATAACTTTGTGACTGTGTTAAGTTCAAATTAGCCTTTTTGTGAACAACTCTTCAGGCGTCAACCAGTGATGTGGTTCCTGAGCTTTTTAACTTTCAACCCACAAAATAAAATGAGAAGAGACTCAGCCATTGTTAGTTGAAGTATAAAAACCACACTAATAAGCCATTTAACAAAAAGTCCCATCAAGTATTATGTTGTTTTTCATCCCTGGATGTGGAGTGAAGAGGGGGAATTAGAAGTACTGTACCCTCCATCCATGCGTCCTTGTTTTGAGCATGGTAACTTGGAAAAATATAGTTTTTACAGTATATTGCTTACAAGTATACATGTAGTTTCCCCAAATGATTGGGGTAGTCAGTGGGGTGGCTGAAGATTAGTCTATGGTGGCCAAGACCCACTTGAGTATTTTGCACCAAAAACATAAATGTTTTCCTACATTCCCTGTTCTATTGCAGTCCAGAAAAATACTTCTCTCAAAAACCACAAACATTCACTTTTTAATTCCCTCAGCAACAGGGGACATCAGCGTACTGCTTAATTAAAGCTAAATATTCTATACTTTTTTTCTCCTTTTACTTTAATTTGATTCCTGTAGACCTTGTCAGCATCACATACCATTGGGCTCCTGGCCTCAACTTTGGGAGCCACTGATTAGTGGATAAGTTTATACCAACGTTACAGCAGGATTTACAGGGTACCTCACTTTAAATGTCACATGATACATTTTGAGCAATATTGGTAATTTAACTATTCTTCAATATCCAAATAACTGCTGGACAATCTATTAGTACAGTATAGTTATAAAATGTAAATCTTGTTGTAGCAACTTTTCCATTGCTGTCATCTCTCTCGTAAAGGACACCTAAAGTAGTGGTGCTGAGGGAAAGGACGTTTGTTTAGTGCACTTTAATTTTATAATTACAGTTCCATTTGAAACCACTAGCAAATCAATTCCTGCATCAAACAAAGAGGTATATTGAATTTTTCGTCTCCCCCTTTACTCCAAAGCTGATTTGGCCTGAATCATCCTAACACCTACTATAGATCTGCAAGGGTTTTCTACTGGAGGGAGTTTCTTTTTATGGTTTAGAGGCTGGGCTTGTTCTGGTTTGGGAGCTTTTTCTATCTTTTGTTTGCTCTGACTGCACACTTGTGTATTTTTTTTTTTTGCACCTTGGCTCAGACCATTGGTCTCGTCTTTCCACCTCTGCCTGTATTTGCTTTTGGTGGCTGGGGAGCGAGTGTGAAGTCACTTCTGCTTCAAGGTGGTTGCTGCAAGCAGATACTGTAGTAATGAGTGGTTGAAGTAAACGGAGAGTGTGAAGATCTTTTTTTTTTTTCATGCGAGTGAATGAGTGCGTATTTAATTTTGGCCTGACTAATCCGCATGCTTCTCGCTGGTTCCTGTCCTAACAGGGGGTGTCATTTGATCAAGTCAATAATCTGCTGATTGAACCTGCTCGAATTGAGGAGGAAGAGGTCTGTACCTACGCTTTCCCACCCAGTGTGTCTTTCTCTCGCTCACTCACCCTCTCACTCTATCACAGGTTTAAGAAGTGGAGAAAACGCACACAAATATACACTTAATCTAAGCCAGTCGTAAAGAAAGCCCCTAACAGATCTCTGTTACTGGAGTGTCCGTGTGGCAGGACCTGGATGCAAGACTCAGTGTTGCATGTGGTTTATGTGAACTACCGGGGTGCTCTTGCATCATGCAACTGCATCGTTTGGGTCTAATGCAGCGTGATTTCTCATACTGCTTGATCGCAGATACCTGTGTTTCTTTCTTTAATTGTTTCTAGTTCCTTTTAAGAAATACTCCCACCAACTACTCTATAAGGTACACCTGTTCAGTTGCTTGTTAACACAAGTATCTAATCAGAGATGGTTGTGCAAGAAAATCCCAGTAGATCACGAGTTTCTGAAATACTCACACCAGCCCATCCAGCACCAAAAACCACGCCAAGTTCACTTAGCTCTCCGTTCCTTCCCATTCTGATGCTCACTTTGAAGTTCAGCAAGTCGTCTTCAGCAAGTTGCCCGAGTTCCTGCCATGTAGATTGGCTGTTTGTTGTAACATGCAATTGAACAGGTGTACCAGTGAACGTGGCTGAGGAGTGTAGATTTAACACAATCAGATTTGTCAATGGCTGAATTTTACTCCTCTTTACATATTTAAGTCTCAGTCCAGCAACAGGTTCTGTCACACTACACCTCCATATTTTCTCTAAACCTGCTGCTTCGCTCGCTGTTGCACTATTCCTTGTATTCCTGGAATAAATGGTGTGTTTGTGCTGTGTTGACTCAATTTCACCAACTTCCTACAACGTCCTTCAAACACTATATGAACAGAAGTATTTGGCCACACCTGACCATCACACCAGTTTAGAGTGCATGAAGTTGGTCCTACTTTTGCAGCTAGAAGACCTTCGACTCTTCTCGGAAGGCTTGCTACAACAAGTTGGAGTGATTCTGTGGAGATTTGTGCCCATTCATTCTGTAGAACATCAAGCGTTGACCAAGGAGCTCTCCATTCCAGTTCATTCCAAAGATGATCGATTAGTTTGAGGTCAACTCTCTGTGGAGTCATGTTCTTCCACACCAAACTCATCAACCATGTCTGTATAGTCCCAGTTGTGATCATGGAGGAACAATATAAAATGGCTGCCACCAAAGTGTTGCCACAAAGTTGGAAACAAAAATGTTTTGGTATTGAAACATTTGACTGTCACTGGAGACTGAAACACTCGAAATCAGCAATTAACAGGTTGGCCAAAAACATCTGGCCATATAGTGTATACACACACCAGAACCATATAGTGTATACAGTACACACACACCAGAAAAATAGTTTTATGTGAATTATGTTTTTTTTTTTTAAGTTTAAACTTTAGGCTTCTATTCCAACAGTGAACTGTAAAATACAAGAAAAAGCATGTTTGATAGTTGCTTGGCTGTATTTTCTATAAATTTTGTGTAATTCCTTTTACAAGTACTTTTTACATGATATCTTCTTTTTTTATCATTTCAACATTCAAGATAAAATAAATGTTACCCCATTTTTTTATTTGTAAGACAAATTAACTGGATGAACAATTTAGTCTCATTATAAATTACCTGAAGGCTTGACTGCATGACAAACTGATTTCCACATGCATGGGCGTCCAACATCTCTTTACACATCTTTTTCCCATCGTCTCCATTCATCTCTTTTTTTCCTGAATGGTTCACAAATGGACAGAGAACACAACTTGTTTGCATTAATGTTCCATTTCCTTTTTTTTTTTCTTCCTTCCAAGTACCTTCTGAATTTGTATTCAGGAGTTATTGTTTAATTCAGCTGCAGAACTTCTCATGTTTTATATTTTTCTTTAAATGGCTGGTTGCAGGTTATTCATGCGCCTCAGCTTTTATTTCCTGCTTTGAGCAAGTTTTAAAATGTTCAGCATTTATGTTTTGTTTCAATTATAAGATGCAGCACTGACTGACACCACCAGACACAGGGAGGTCACTTAAAACCAAAAGGATAGAGTCAAACAACAACTACGTTTTTTAGGTTTATGAAGCAAATAGTTTTATTGTAATCTCATCCCCTCCTGAATCTGCTCTCGATCAGTTCTGTTGTGAAGCTTCACTGCTTGTGTTTCTGACTCCGTCCTGTCCAACTTGCAGCACTCACTGATCATTGTCCGGCAAACGGGTGGTCTGGGCATCAGCATCGCTGGAGGAAAAGGGTCTACGCCGTACAAAGGAGATGACGAGGTGAGACAAGTTCCTGGAGTTTTGTTCAACTTTGAGAGAGTGCGAGGCGAACAGATTTTAAATGTTCTCTTTGTGTTTTAAGGGAATCTTTATCTCCAGAGTATCTGAGAATGGTCCTGCAGCAAGAGCAGGTGTGAAAGTTGGAGATAAGCTTCTAGAGGTAAAGATCCTTTTGAGAATGCTTGCAAGGGTTAACATAAAATGTATATTTTCTCTAAAAAAAAAAATTTAAAACATAAAGAGACTGAATTTTACAATAGTGATTTTTTCTGAAGAATACCAGAATTTTTATTGTTGGATGTAACTGGGACCCTGTGTACATAATCTCGTTTCATCACATGTACCACATGTGGTGCGAATGACAATAAAGATTCTCTGACTCTGACTCTCTGACTCTGAAGTCACACCTGTCTCCTTCACAGGTAAATGGTGTAAACCTTCATGAAGCTGAGCATCACGCAGCGGTGGAAGCTCTCCGTAGTTCCGGTGCTACGGTTTCCATGACTGTACTGAGGGAGCGCATGGTGGAGCCAGAGAATGCCATCACCACCACACCGCTCAGGCCCGAGGACGACTACTTCCCACGGGAGAGGCGGAGCAGCGGCCTTGCCTTCAACTTGGAGACCAGTCCCAGTGGGCCCAGGCAGCGAATCTCCACCTGCCTGATCCGCAACGACAAAGGCCTGGGATTCAGCATTGCAGGGGGCAAAGGTTCTACACCTTACCGTACAGGAGACACGGTAACAGAACAAAACAAAAAAAACATAAACAACTTCTGACCATGAGTTTGGGAAATAATCATTTTAAATATATAAATGTAGGACTTAAAGGCAGGTTATAAACATTTCTGAGTGACATTAAAAATGTGAGGTAAGTCGGAATATCTAGGAAGTCCAAAAATGTAGGACTGAGGATGGCAACCCTAAATGTGGGGGCAGTG
Source organism: Garcialebias charrua (assembly GCA_038048925.1). Taxonomy (NCBI): domain Eukaryota; kingdom Metazoa; phylum Chordata; class Actinopteri; order Cyprinodontiformes; family Rivulidae; genus Garcialebias; species Garcialebias charrua. The sequence goes on from JBBPBX010052535.1 coordinate 10,661, forward strand.
ACGGGTAAAGGTAGCGAGCTGGCTGACATGATGCAGAGAAGGAAGGTTTAAATTGTTTTACCTGTGGCTAGAAAGAGAAATGGAGTAACGGTCACTTTTAAGAACAAGGGTGATGTACAGAGTCTTAGCAGCTACAGGGGAATGAAGTTGATGAGTCACACAATGAAGATCTGGGAGAGAGTTGTGGAAGCAAGACTTGGACAAGAGGTGACTATTTGTGAGCAGCAGTATGGCTTCATGCCAAGAAAGAGCACCACAGATTCAATTCAGTTAATTTTATTTATCACCAAGTCTCAACATAAGTCATCTCAGATGCCATCTTTGCTTTGAGGATGCTGATGGAGAAGTACAGAGAGAATCAGAAAGAACTTCATTGTGTTTTTGTGGATTTTGAAAAATCTGTTCTGTTGACGGGGCAGGGCGCCCCGTTTTTGTATAATGGGAGAGCAAACACTGATGGGTATGAATGAGAGGGAGGCTGGTGGAAGAGTGAGGCTACAAGGAGCAGAGGTCACAAAGGTGCAGGACTTCAAGTACTTGGTGTCCAATGTCCAGGAAAATAAGGTATGTGGTAACGAGGTGAAGAAGAGAGTCCAGGCAGGATGGAGAAAAGTTTCAGCAGTGATTTATGACAAAAGGGTGTCAGCAAAGGTCAAAGAAAGAGTTTACAAGACAGTGGTGAGACCAGTTATGTTGTATGGTCTGAAGACAGACACTGACATAAAGACAGAAGAAATAACTGGAAGTAACAGCAATGAAGATGAGGTTCTTGTTAGGATTAACAAGAATGGATAAGATCAGGAATGAGATCTTCAGAGGTACAGCACAGGTTGAACAACTGGGAGATAAAGTTAGGGAGACCAGACTGAGATGGTTTGGGCATGTCCAGAGGAGGAACAGTGGGTATATTGGTAGAAGGATGTTAGAAATGCAGCTGCCAGGAAAAAAGACAAAGAGAAGATATGTGGATGCAGTTAGAGAGGACATGGAGGTAGCTGGAGTGAGGACAGAATGAGATTGAGGAGGAGGACTCGCTGTGGAGACCCCTGAAAGGGGAAAAGCCTAAAGAAGAAGATTCAGCTGGGTCACCTAATAAAGAAAGATGGTGCTGGCAGGACTTTGACATCTGCAGACACAGTCACACTGGAAATTAAAGAACCTGTTGTTGGGCCAGTGACAGGAGTGGTATTGGAAGGTGAGAGGTGAAGTCACAACGTGTCTGCAGTAACTGTCTGAATGAAAGATCAGTCTTTTAGTGTTGCATATTCTTGCTACAGCGTTTCCAGTCATCACCAGGGCGACAGAGATATGAATAGCCAGTCTTGCAACCTGATAGATCCTCTGTAATTGGACATGGTAGAATGGTAGATGTATGCTTGGACCAGTGCAGTCCTGCCCTGTATCTCATACAGCTCAACGAGCTTACATAAAGGAAAGGACTCATGAACACCACATTTAGGCAGGTTGCCTGTAAGTCTTGCTCCTCTTTCAGAAGATTTTTAATGGATGCTGTGACGTTTGTCTTATTGTTTGATATAATATGCAGTTGTGATGCATCGGACTGATCCTGCATGTGTTCACATAATCTGCTTACTTGGAACAGTAGCATGGCTTTATTTTCTTGATCAAAGTGTTTAAGTTTTCTGAGCTGAGAGATCACCTCTCAAGGGTGAAGGTGCTTAAACAAATGTTTCTTTTAATGACAGAGTATTTTAATTTAATGAGCTGTATGTATTTTTTTATTAGGTACAATTGTGGTCACATTTTTTTTTTTTCATTCATTCATTCATTCATTCAACCTTTGTTTATAGAGGTTAATCCCATTGTGCCTCGGGGATTCAGTTACAAGAGAGACTTACAGTTTAAACTTAGTTTACAGTGTGATCTAAAATTATAACCTAGTCAGACTCACTGTGAGCTAACTGGTTGATCCTAGTACTGAACTACACATTTTACCTACGCTAATGCTGAACTAGGCCTGTCGCGATAAACAATAAATAAATTAAACGCATGATAAATGAAAATTATCGACCTCATTTTCATTTATCGGCTTTATCGTTTCTTCGTGTCTCTTTCTACTGAAGACACTGACAAAAAGCTCAACTCTGGTGCTCTTCACTGACTCCTCCTTTTCTCTTTTAAATCCATTTTAACAGTCCAAAATTGGATTTTTAGATTGTTAAAAGCAGCTAAGCTGAGAAGCTAAGCTACGAGCTAAGCTAACAGGCCGACCTCGGAAAAAACCCTCCGTCTTGTCGAAGCTCCAAAATTCACGGTTGAAACCTCTGCCTTCATCTAAAAAGTTGTTTTTCTTTGCAAAAAGAAGCTGAAAATTTGCTTACAGATCTTTTATTAAAAGCTTTGTGTGAAAAAATAGTATTAGCACTTTGAGATTTTTATTAATGAAAAGTGCGGTATAAATTGAATTTATTATTATTATTATTATTAAAATGCTATGCTAAAGAGCTCAAACCACACCGAGCGTCCACCATTTTGAGAACCAAAAAAAGGAAGAGAGACAGCCCATGTCATGTCAAGGGGCCTCCCTCCCATTTTTCTTAGAGACACGCTGCTCGCTCCCTCACTATCCATCCTTCGGTTCAAACAGTCTTATACTGTCAGCCAGTGGTCAATAAAGGTACTACACACAAAACAAATTAACCAACATTTCTTAAATTTGACAAAAATTACTAATTATTGTCCATTTTCAAACAATATTATTGTTTATCACAATAATTTCCGAGACAATGAACTGCCCAGTAAAATTTGTCATCATGACAGCCCTATGCTGATCTGTGGCAGATTATAGATTTACGTTTTTATACTTTTCATACTACTGTACTATGCAAAAACTCAGGACAGTATTACACTTTTATTATTTCATTTTATGCTTATGTTCATTGGGTGTTTGGTGTTTCAGTGTTGGTGTAAATTTTCATACTTTTATACTATTATGAAAAAACTCAGGACAGTATTACACTTTTTTACTATTTTATGCTTATGTTTATTAAATGTTTTAGTGTTTAGTGTTTAGATGGTTACTGTTGCACCGAGGGACTGAGAGAAACGCAATTTCGGTCCTGTGTATGTCCTGTACATATTGCAGTTCTGACAATAAAGTTGACTTTGACTTTGACTTTTATGTTGGAAGGATTTCTGGTGTGCTATAATTAAGGTGATGTTAAGTGCAGCACATTCACAGATTTATCTGTATTTCTCCTTGTTTCAAAGCTGTCATAAACCAGATCTTAGCTAAAGTTACTTGCAGAAATGTTTGTGTAAATTGTCTTGTGTTTGTTTTCAGGGAATCTACATCTCTCGGATTGCAGAGGGTGGAGCAGCTCACAGAGACAGCACACTGTTTGTCGGAGACAGGGTGATTTCTGTGAGTACTGTCGGTCTTCTCCATCTGGCTGTTCAGTTTGTTCACTTTCCTTTACAAACAGACTTCTATGAAATATAATTCCTGTCGCACTGTAATCAACATATTTGTTGATGGAATAGAATTCATACCTACAGTCAGCTTTAAACAATGGACGAACAAAATACAGAACTTTTCTATTCTTTGGGAAACATAAAAAATATTAGTTGTGATGCTGCTCAATAATCCAGGTAGATAAACCTAACAAGGTTGAGTCAGGTCCTCTGGACAGATTCTTCTTTCCAGAGGACCTGACTTGAAACCGTTTGTCTTTTATCCTAAAGACTTCTTCAGTCATGACTGAACAAAGAATATTACATCCAGAGGACCTGACTCAACTTTGTTAGATACATAAAATTAATTCATGTTAAAAGTGTTAGTGTCCAGTTGTCGTTGTGCCATAAACACTGCTGTCATCACTCAAGTTGCCATAATTAAGATTAAAATCAGACATCTCGTTCCTAAAATTCATGTAGAAGAAAACTAATCACAAAAAGTTTCAATCAGACATTTTATTTGTTTAGATTTCACAGTTTAGGGGTTTTCTGCATGATGTTTATTTGCTTTTTCATTCCTTCTGCTTATCACATTGCTTCATTTTCCTGTACCTCACTCCTCGTCAGTAGCAGTCATGCTTTTATAATCGTATGGACAATACGGTTGTTTCAAAGTTTGCTCGGCTGCCTAGAATCCTTTTTGCTTCCTCTCTGGGTTTCTTCTTCTCTCTTCCTCTGGCAGTTTTTCTTCTTTCTGTTCTTACACTCAATCCTTCTGCATGCTCACGTGTGCATTGAGTGTGCCTCCCTGCCTGCTTGGTGGTGGGTTTGGTGTTGGCTGAGCCTGCTGATGTGGTAAATGGCCGTCACCACATCAGCCGCAACTGTGGCAGCATTACAGCCTGCGGTAAGAGCTGGTACTGTCGGGTCAGTGCTGACCTCTGCTTGTCAACATTAAACAGTGTGTAGTAGGACAGAGCTGAAAACTCCTCATATTAATCTGTAGATATACCGGTAATTACACACACTGATTACTTACTAAAATGGCATCAACACTCTGCTTTGGTTGCCTTTGTTGACTTTAGACCAAACGTTTTAGAGGGACCACACACCTCCACTTGTGTTTTAGGTAAACAAAGGCAAGAACATGTAAGAAAGTGTTAAGTGGTTAATGGAAAGATAGCATGAGTATTTGAGGTCACAGAGTTTGATTGACTGTACTGTATTTTGCTTGCTTTGGTGCTTTATTCCCTCAGTGAATCTCTGCCAGCTTAACCTGCCTGCAGTATCCTGCTGTTACAGGACTCTTTCTTTTCCACTGAAGATCCTGTAGCTAGGCCTGTCGCGATAAACAATACACCAATTAATCGCATGATCAATGAAAAAGGTCAACCTCATTTTCATTTATCGGCGTTATCGTTTCTTTGTGTCTCTCTCTTCCTACTGAAGACACTGGATGACAAAAGGCTAAACTCCGGTGCTCTTCACTGAACCCTCTCTTTCTCGTTTCTCTTTAAAATCTGTTTTAACCGTCCAAAATCGCATTTTTGAATCGTTGAAAGCAGCTAAGCTGAGAAGCTAAGCTACGAGCTAAGCTAACAAGCCAACCTTGGGGGTGGCGGGGGAACCTCCGTTTTGTCGAAACTCCAAAATTCATGGTTGAAACCAGTGCATTTGTGATAAAAGTTGCTTTTCTCTGCAAAAAGAAGCTGAGAACTTGTTTACAGATTTTTTTTAAATTACGGTAAAAGCTTTGTGTGATTTTTTTTAAATTTTTTTTAATTAAAAGCTTTGTGTGAAAAATGCTATGCTAAAGAGCTTAAACCACACTGAGCGTCCACCATTTTGAGAACCAAAAAAGAGGAAAGAGAGACAGCCCATGTCACGTCAAGGGGCCTCCCTCCCATTTTTCTTAAAGAGACACACTACTGCTCTGTCACTGTTCATCCTTCAGTTCAAACAGTCTTATACTGCCATCCATTGGTCACAAAAGGTACTACACACAATGTTAACCAACATTTATTCTTAAATTTGACAGTAATTACTAATTATTGTCAAATTTCAAACAATATGATTGTTTATCGCAATAATTTCTGAGACAATTAATCGCCTAGTAAAATTTATCATGATAGGCCTAGTATATCGTGATATATATCCATATCGAATTACGGTATTGTCCAGCCCTAGGTTTTTTTTACTAAAAGTGGCTTTTAGTTTTGAGTGATGAGATGCAGAATCTAGTGACGGCATGCCTTTTCCACCCTGCTTTTATTCTAAAGAAATGTGAGGGCTTTTTGGTGGGCTCACACCCTCCGTGTTTGGTTTTACTGTTGATCCAGATCAATGGTGTAGACATGACAGAGGCCAGGCATGACCAGGCAGTAGCGCTCCTTACTGGCACCTCCCCCACCATCTCACTGCTGGTGGAGCGAGACCCGAGTGGAAGTTCTCCGGGTCAGAACAGGAGACGTGCCCACTCTCCTCCACCGCCAGAACCCTCAGATTCTCCAGACCAGGAGGACGACAGCCTTCAAGGGAACCACCTGGGGAAAATGGAGGATGAATATCCCATTGAGGTGAGGACTTCACCATTTCATAATGTGGAATAGCTTTTCTAGACGTGTCAGTGGCGTGCGCAGCAGAAACCCTATTGAAGCCTGTTTTGGCTTCTGCTTTATTCCTGATGCTGTCCAGCTGCAAAGACGATTGTGCATGGTATGAAGGCTTGATGTGCCTGAGAGTGAACTGTAGCCTTTAGCCTGCTGAGGTGCTGTGTGTAGTAGAAGCCCATGAGTTTACGTTGTACATTAAAGGAGCTGTGATTAATTCTGTTTCCAAACAGGAGGTGACCCTGATGAAATCAGGTGGGCCTCTTGGACTGAGCATCGTTGGAGGTAGTGACCACGCCAGTCATCCTTTTGGCATCAATGAGCCTGGGGTGTTCATCTCAAAGGTACCACACACAAAACAGCTGCCCTTTTTTCCAAATCCTGAAAAGAAAAACTCAGGGCCGTGCCTCGTTTCTTCAGGTGATTCCTCACGGTCTGGCGTGTCAAAGCGGCCTGCGCGTCGGAGATAGAATATTAGAGGTGAACTCCACCGACCTGCGACACGCCACTCACCAGGAAGCCGTGCGTGCCTTGCTAGCCAACAAGCAGGAGATATGCATGCTGGTACGAAGGGACCCGTCGCCACCTGGAATGGAGGAAGTTTTGATCCAAAAGCAGCCAGGCGAGAAGCTTGGCATCAGCATACGTGGAGGGGCCAAAGGTCATGCTGGAAACCCCTTTGACCCCACGGATGAAGGCATCTTCATCTCTAAGGTTCTTAAACTGATTGAAGCTCAACAGGATTTAATATTTAGAAACGTAAACGTGCTGAGTTTTGTCTGCTGCGTTCTTCAGGTGAGTTCGACAGGAGCGGCAGCACGAGACGCAAGACTGCAGGTTGGCATGCGCATCCTAGAGGTGAACAACCACAGCCTCCTGGGAATGACTCACACAGAGGCGGTGCGAGTTCTTCGTGCTGTTGGAGACTCTCTGGTCTTGCTGGTGTGTGACGGCTTCGACCCAGGAAAAGTTGCAACTGTCGAGGTGAGACACTTCCAGCTGTCAGGTAACAACAAAATATGTCTTTGACAGCCACATAAAAACATTAAAACAAATTGGCTTGAGGAATTATTTTTGATTGTAACAAGAAATATTTAAATTATTTCAGATTAGTCACAATGTGAACAGTTTTAATTTATAAATTGACTGTGGGGTTGATCCAGATGTAAAGAACACAACAGTTTTAATAAAAAATAAATAAAAAAGAAGCTCATTTAGATTTGATGCCAACAGCATGTTTTAAATATGAAAGTTACAGGGTGGATTTGTGCACGTATGAAAGATAACTTGATTAAACATGAAGGCACCATTATTGATGGAGTGTCGGTCCAAATCCTGAACTTAAGGAACGTTTTAGGCTTCAAATCCAAAATGCATGATTTATTTTATAGTAACAGTTTTATGCTTTTGTTTGAATGTAGGGTTTAAATGATTGCAGATAATTACATTGTGCTTAATTTACACTGATTCAGCTTCTTTAGAAATGGTGTTATACAGCAGTCCCTCGTTTATTGCGGGGGTTATGTTCCAACGCTCCAACCCCCCACCGCACAATAAGTGAAAATCCGCGAAGTAGGGACGTTATAATTTTAGGATTTATATATTTTAAGGCTTTAGAAACCCTTCCCACTCTCTTGCGATGTTCTAAACTCTTAAACCTACGTCATTTTAACAACATTTGTACAGTGCTGTATATTTTACTTACCAGGCTCTGCAGAACAGCAGTGGCTCGGCCCCGGACCAACTTGTGCAGTGACAAATCCCACAATCAGTGTTTTAACCTCTTAAACCTACTCATGTTAACTACATACGTACATGTAGCTACTAAATTTTACTGAACAGCTCTGCAGAACAGCAGTGGTTTCCGGTTCTGCTCCGACCCGACAGATGAAAAAAGTATGTGAGCTCCAGATGTAGTGACGGATCTTCAGTGGCGTGCGTCCCGCTCAGAAGCCCTCACTGGCCAACTACCAGCTCTCGAGTCACTGATAGGTCTGGAGGTTTGGTTCTGGTCTGGTTCGACAGATTCCGTGCGGCTCTCTGCATCCACTGGGCTTCGAAGTCGCTGTAATAAGTGCCAAACTTTTTCGGATCAGATTAAAACTTTCCGTTTAGTATTTCAGCAGAACGCAACAGGACGTCTGGGCAGGGCATTGCTAGCTTCTGGGAAATGTAGTCCTTATGAAAGGCGATACAGTGTAGGTTTATTGAGCAAAAAACTACAAAATGGCGGCACCTGACCAAATAATTTTATTTTTTAACTTTTCACAGTTCAGTATCTCGTACTGTCCCAATCACGTGAGTACCGGTAATGTTAAAGTTGACAATCGTGTGTCGTGTACAATTTTTTTTCCCTCTGGTACAATCTTACTTTGAAAAACCGCAAAAGAGCGAGTCCGCGAAAGTCGAACTGCGAAGTAGCGAGGGACTACTGTAAGTTTTCATCTTTTTATTTTAATCAAAAAAAAATTTTTTTTTTTCAGGCATCTCCTGGGATTATTGCCAATCCTTTTGTAACGGGCATTGTTCGTAAGAACAGTATGGAGAGCATTTCTTCTATAGACCGAGACCTGAGTCCAGAGGAGATGGACATAATCCAGAAGGTACAGTCCAAGTCCTACTAGTCAACTTGTAGTCACATCTGGACACTGACTCGCTCCTATATTAGTGGCTTGAAAAGTTTTGTTTTGACCGTCGGGGCTGGTGTAAAACTTGGCATCATGTAAGCTGAGCCCCGCTGCATTCACGCCAACACAAGTCAAATGTTTTGTTCAGCCATTCTGCTGCAGCAGCACTTTGGTGTTTGCAGGTGGAATTTCAGCAGCACTAGTTTCACCCGTTACGGTCAAACACACCACATTTACACAGCGTCTGCCTGAGCGGCCGCTGTGCATCAGCTCTATTTATTTTGTTGAGTTTTAGCTTCTGCCCGTGTTGAAGGACTGCGATGGTCTGTTTTATCAAATGTTGTGCTTCTGTCTCTGCTCTGCAAACATTTAGACCCGCAAATTATGTGTAATGACTACCTTTTAAATACAAACGTGGAAATGTTTCTGCTGAGGTTTATGGAAAGGAGTTTGTAAGTGTTGCTTTTCCCCAGGAGTCTGAGATGGTGCGAGAAACGTCACAGTGGGAAAGAGAAGAGATGGAGAAAGTGGTAAGTGAAACTAAAAACCTGTTTAAGTTGTGGGAAGGAAAAGGGGTAAAATTATCTGTTCTTAGCAGCAGTGGAAATAAAGCTGGCCAAACAAAAAAAAGAATGAATGAATGAAGCTTCTCCTCTGCACCCTGCGTGCGTTTTGTGTTGGACAGAACTGTTCCTGCAGTGTCTCACCTCGCATGCTGTTTCTGCTCTCATAGAAGCATCAATAGTGTACTTTCTAATGCGTGTGAATTCTATCCTTTCCCATATTTTTTTTTCTCTCACCTGTCCTTTTGGTGTGTTTGGTGTGATGCGTAATCATCCAATCATCCCACTTCCTCCTTGGCTATCATCCTTTCATCTCTTTCCATCCCCTCATGGCACTACTGTGTGGCTGTGTGTGGTTGTGCATTTCCCCCCTCTGCACTCTCCTCCTCCTCTACTTCCTCTCATGGTGAAGGAGCGTATGCGTTTGGAGCGCGAGGAGGCAACTCGCCTGCTAGAAGAGGAGACAGAGGTGAGACACTCCTCAGGGACAGACGAGACAAACCTTCTGTCCGTGCAAAAGCTTAGTTTAGCCACAAAGTTTATTTTTGTTTGGATACAAATGAACTGGGTCTTATTCAGACTGTATTTTACTGAAGCAGGTGCTCTGCGGCAAAAGCAGATGGACTGAACAAAATGTGGGTTTTTCTTGGCACCAGCTGTTTTCCAATAAAAAAGTGGGTAAAACGAGTATCAACTCCAGATTGATCTTATTTTCCCACACTGCTTTGCCTTGTTTTGCAGCTGCTTCTGAAGCGTCACTGCACTTTTTTTAAGTAACCGGTCAAACTGATATAAATAATAATCACACCAGCAGTGAGTTAGTTAATCCATGTCAAACCCAAATGACCACAGTGAAGGAATTACAATAATAGGATGGTTTGGATCACAAACAGTTATGAGTATCTTACCTGTTGTATATTTTTTCAACAACTTCAGTTTGGCGAAATTGTGACGAGGCTGATTATATATTGGCTTGTCTAAGTGGAATCAAGATCAAAGATGTTTTAAAATAACTCCACACTCTGGTGTTTTACAGAAGTCCATGCTAATTCTATTTTATAAACCTTTACAGCACATTTAGTTTTACGATACATAGTTATTTATGTAAAAGTTTGTAGTTATTTGTAAGTGTGGATATTAACTTCTACTTAAGCCTGGGGCCTTTCCTGCAGGATTATCATATTTATGGTAGAATAACTCTGTAATACAAACTTAAAGGTTTATTAATTAGCATTTGTGTCAAATGCTATAAAAGTTTTGGAGTTGTTTTGAGATGGCAGCAATACACTTTGGTTTTTGCCTATTTAATTAGCTTGTCAGTCTGCTTAGAATTAAACTGTATGTCCCTAAAGTGAGACTATTCAAAAAGCTTTCTACAACAGGTAAGATATTAATTGTTCATAGATCTCCCACAAAACAAAACAAAAAAAAACACTAAAAGATTTGAACTTTTACTTTAGGAATCATTTGTTCATAATGTTTTTGGGCACCTATGCCGCACCCCAACTTTCCATTTGTGTTATCAGTCTAGTCAGTATATTTGTTTAGTAAGTTTAGCAATTAAGGTGCTTGAAGATGTTTAGGTTTCTAATTTTTCAGTTTATGCTTTCATCGAAGTTTGACAAAGTTTTTGCTTTTAAAGCTACAACAAAGTTCAGATTTACAGAAAGTAGGAGTGGGGCTTTTTATATTGTTTGCGCGAAAAATCTGGACAATATACAGATAACCAGGACTGGACATTTATCTGCCCCACCATTTTTAACATGCACAATAAATTACCCATGTGGGTTGCATTTTTCCTTTCCTGCTGGGGAAAAACTCAAGTCTCCTGAAGCTTTAATAAAGTGTTACAGAATATGAGTTTCATCGTGTTTTAGCTTGTCGAGGATAATACTTTGCTTAAATTTCCTGGCTTTGTACTTGAACCACGTGTGCTCAAATACAAGAGCAATATAAATTAAATAATGGAAGTAGATCTACAGGTCTGAAGCAACAGCTCTCATCTGAAAAGTCTTTTTTTTTCTTCTATATTAAGATTAATTCCAAATGAAGTCTAAAGTATTTGAACCAAATCCCTTTATCTTTACTGAAAGAATGCTTCAAATGGACACATACTGGCTAACTGGGCATTTCTCACTGTTCTGTCTTTTTATTTCCCATTAGAACATTGGCACCGGACCTTTAAAACTTGACTACAAAACACTGGCTGCTCTGCCCACCACCAGTCTGCAGAAAATCAACAGGGTAAGTCCTGCTTTGTGAACATGCAACGGTTTATGTTAATTTCACTTTTCAGCGTTTGAATACGAAGTCAGTGCCTTCAAGTCATACATTTTTGCATATCATGTGTGGCCTTGGGTTGAAACGTCCTTCAATGCTCAGAATAGACCTTCATGGAATTTATGGTGTTTGTGCCTCTGGAAAGTCTGTGACCCTGAGTTGACCGGTCGTACCGTAAAGGAGAACGTAACGTGCTCAAAGTGCATGAAGCTTAGTTGTTGCGGTTTAAACAGCTCTGAACCAATGTATAAAGCCAATATGACGTTAATAATAGCAGCATGAAATGAATTTTACATCAAAGTCACAGCTGGGTGAAGATTCATAAATGAAGGACAGAGATGAAAATATGCATAAAAAATCCCAAGGATCAAAAAGTGTAAAGAACATGTTCTGTCTTGGCGTGACAGACGGGGTGAGATGGGGGAAGGGAACAGCTGCCCACTGTCAACCAAACAACCCTCGGTGGTATTTTAAACCTGCATCTGGCTCTGAGTTGGGAGGGTGGGGTGCCCGGCAGGCGGGGAGGAAGTGCGGTCTGCGAGAACCAGACTAAAACCTCAGTGTGGACGCACAGCTCTGTCCTGCTCTCATCCTGCAGTGAGTTACCTGACCAGCTTTATTCTCCGTCTCTTGTCATCGTTTCTTGTTCTTATGTTAAACTTGTAATGTTTTTACGTCGTTTTTAGTCGACTTAACGTTTTGGCTTTTCAGAATTGTAATTTTACACACATGGCACAACGTGAAATATACGTTGACGCGTTTTCTCACTAACGTCAGCACTGGTACGTAAACCGTAACTTTGTGCCCTACTTTCAGATCTGTGAGGACGGCAGCACTTAACCTATATCGCCAGCAGCTGTTCGTGCTCCGTGTGTTGAAACCGGCCCACGTGGTTCTGCTTGCACTGTAAAATAAGACGTTCTGTTTAGCTGAAATCCAGAACATGGCAAACTGAAACACGAGTTAAATACGATTTATTGATTCTGCACAAAACATATGCCACAGTTTAGGGTAAGGGTTAGTCATAAATGACTACCTTTGATTTAGAAAGACGAATGCTAAATGTTAACAATTGAGTATGCACTGTCTGATATTTTACATTTAGTCATTCATACCAAACTGTTGACTGAATGGTTCAGTTGCTGCTTTTCCCACGCGGCTGGGGACAGCTCATTTCGTTGGTGACTTTTCTCTCTCACACCTAAAACCCAGCTGTCCCTCGCAGACTGGGTTTGGCACCATTTCACATTCCACCCCTCTGACCCTCAGACTCTTCCAGAGCTGCATCACCACCTCACAATACCTGATGTATTCTTAGTCAGGCTGCCATGACTATTTTTAACACAATAGAGAAAGAGAGGGAGTGCAGACTTTAAAAAACAAATTCATCAAAAAGAAGAAAAAAAAAACATTGAATAAAAAGGGTGCAGAAAGAAGAAATAAATTCTTATATCTGCACCTTATTTAAAAAAATATAAAATAACTACAAACAACAACCTACGCTTGAGCTATGTCCAAATTGAAAACAAAAACTTCAGGTATCCTTCACCTGGCACTATACCATCCCAACAATTTAAACTTGATTATCTTTTTAAACATATACATTGTTTTAGAAATGTTTACATTGATATCAAGGTAATTCCATAATCCTATTCCCTGAATTAAAACGCAGCTCCTTCAGACCAGTTCTAAATGAAGGTTTTACAAACATTTACATTCCCTCAAGGTTATAATGACTTTTTTAAACTAAATTTAATTGAATATTTGGGGTAATATTTTTATCAGCTTTATACATGACTTGTAAAATACTATATTCAACCAAATCATAAAATTGTAATAATTTAAATTGCTGAAATAATATATTTGTTGGGTGACCATAGCACTTCCTACTAATACCGTAATTCTTATAACTCATTTACAAAAAAAATAAAAATAGGGTTTGTAATTGTTTTGCATGCTTTTATCCAAACTTCAATACATTAGATTAAATATGGAACAATCATTACATTATACTATATAT